>PVKM010034468.1:0-15550 GCA_004027735.1 Carollia perspicillata
GCTGGGATTGGCGAGCAAGATGTCACCTATTTGCCATCTTTGATTAAATGTATTGGGGTGACATAGGTTAGTAAGATTACATAGGTTTTAAGTACGCAATTCTATGATACATCATATATTGACCCCCTGCCCTCTGGTAACTACCTGCCATCTCTGTGTTTAAGAGCATTTCCTCTTGCTAGAAATCAGCAGTTCACATGCTAGGCCTAAATCATGGTGCTTCCGCATACGCCTCTCATTCCAAAATTCCTGATATTAGGTTAGCACTCTGATTCCGGTCTCCAAGACCCTTGACCTCAACTCTCAGTTGCTAGCTGCCCCTTCCATGTCACCAGGCCGCCACACCCTCCCTCAGACCCTGAGCTGTAACCAGGGATCCTGACCTGGGCCTGGTGGCCTGTCCCAACTCCTGCTACCTGTTCTGCTGGGTGGCTTTTTGTCATCCCTCCTCTGACTTGAATTCACCCATCAATACCTGGGGCTCAGCAGAAAGTTACCCCGACCAGATCAAGATCCCTCCCACGGCCACATAGCAGTCACCAAAGAGCAGAGGTGGGCACAGCCCAAGCTGAGGGAGAAGGCAGCCGATGGTTCACAAACTCTCCCTCAGCTGCGGAGCTTACCTGGAGGTTGGTCCCCCTCTTTACCCCTTCAGAGAACGTGAAAGATGCCAGGCCTGACTTTTTCTGCTTTATGGTAACTTTCCTGCCTTCAAGGTAAAGAGCAGATGTTTCCTAAGCTCCCAGGGATTTATCGGCCTTGTTCACACCTTCAGCAGACGGGTCACTGCAGGTTTAATTCATACGGTCCTGTTTCACGGGTAGGACAGTAACTCTCGCTCCAGCTCAAGTCACAAAATGGCTGAGTCAAAGAAACCCAGGCCACGCTCGGCCAGGCCTCACTCTGCGTCCCTGCACGCTCACTTCCCTACCTGCACCTCCCGTCCATCACGTCTCACGTAGTCCCTGCATCCGAACGATACAGTCAGTCTCAGATTGGCAACACGCTGCCAAGAGGCTCTGGGGCACAGAAGGGAGAACATCAATCAGGAAGCCTGCGTTCGGGGCACAAAACCCGCCTCTGCCAACAACTCACCAGCCAAATCCATTCCGTTCTCCAGGCCTCAGTTTATTCATCTGTAACCTGAGGGGAGGGGGGTGATATTCATGACTTATAAGATTCCCTTCCAGCTCTGACATTCTATTAAACTCAAGTTTACTTGCAGAGACAGGCTTTCGACCTCCACTCAGATTGGGCCAGCCACACTTCCCACAATGCACCTCTGCAACTCCCCCACTATTTAGGCTTAACCAACAGAGAGAGAATCATTCCCAGCTGCTAGCAGCCTAATCCAGCTGCCATGTGGGGAGTTTTGTTACGCCTGTTTCGCAGTGGGTCATGTCAAGTCAACATGTATTTGTTAAGTGCCTCTGACAAGCCCAGAAAGAGGGTGGAGCCCTCCGGGGCCTCGGTGACTTCATCTGTGAAATGAAAGGCTTACCCTCGCTGGGCTGCTAAGGTGCCTCCCAGCTCTGAAGTCCTGAGAGTCAGGATCCCACTGGGAGAAGGGAGGCTGCACCCTAGGATCACCAACTGCAGCCCCACCCCTGACGTGGCCCAGGTCCAGCTCCTGTCAAGCTTGTGTACCTGGGGTACAACCTGTTCAGAGACGACAGACTGTGGCACAGACACAGCCATATCTCCAACACTTCTCCGTGGCTGAGTCTGAGGGCTCCCCACTCCCTGCCCCCAGCTCTCTGGGCCCCTCTCTCATAAGCGGGGAAGTGGCAGATGCTTGTCTACATGATGCGATTTGAACGAAGTCCCCACACACCCCACAAAGTCTCTCTCTTACAGACCTGCCTGAAATCCTGATCACAGGGGTTTGGATTCTTTGCACTCAAGCATCTTGCTTCCAGAAGTTTCCTGTTAAATGCAAACATGCACAGAAAAGTGGCCCGTGCTCAGGCGTGGGCTTCTTTTCCCAAGGCTACCCTCTCCCCATCCACATTCACCAGCTCCTGCAGCCTTTGCCCAGCCCTGCAAAAGCGCCTGACGTACACAAGAAAAACTCCCACCGAGAGAGGCACAAAACCTGCGCTGGTGAAGGAAGAAAACTAAACAGGAATGAGGACCAAACAGACATGCCGTCTGACTTCCACCCTGACTTATTGTATGTCCTCAACAGCTAGCAAAACAAATGGCGTGGCAAGAGGACTTAGAGAAGAAGAGGAGGGAAAGGGGGAACGGTGGCATGCAAAGCCACTGTGTTCTTAGGGTTTGTCAGGAGTAACAGTTCTCACTTCTGAGTGCCGTGGAGCCCCACCACTGTTTGTTTAGCTTGGCGGCCTGTGCCTCTTCTGGAATTACGGCACATGTTTATTATTTAAATGCGAAGGAATAGAAATTAATTTTGAGTGCAGAAATTTTGAGGGGTAAGTGTAGATACACAGATGCAAACCACAGATAGACTAGAATTAGGATTCTCTCCCCGCACAGAAGCCAGAAGCAAAAAAGGCTTCATCCTACATCGAGCAGGATTTAGGCCACGTGGAAGACTTTCCTGAGGAGTTGCTAAATCCCAAGGAGGGAATTAAAGGAAATTGTGAGAACATTTCTTTTTTCTGTTATTATTGTTAAGCAGAATCAGTTCCCGTTTTTTATGAGCTAAATTGTGAACCCTCGCCCCAAAAGTCCATATGTTAAAGCCCTAACCCCAATATGACTGATAGAGTTTATAAGGAATTAAGGTTAAACAAGGTCATTGGGGTGAGCCCCTCCCCAGAATTGGTGTCCTTATAAGAAGAGGAAGAAATACTGGAGATCAATGGCTCTCTCTCTCTCCTTCTCTCTCTCTCTCTCCACACACAGAAAAGAGGCCATGTAAGGACACAAAGAGAAGGTGGCCTTCTACAAGCCAGGAAGAGAGATGTCACCAGAAATCAAATTTTCCAGCCCCTCAATCTTGGACTGCAGAAAACAAATATCTATTATTTGAGCCACCCAGTCTGTGGCCCCTCGTTACGGCAGCCTGAGCAGACTAGCACACTCCTGCCTAAGAGAAGGGGATAAACTGGGTCAGTCAACGAAGGGGCATAAACTACTCTTCTGGGCACTGGGTTGACGGAAGTCTATATGACCATGGCCCCAGTAGGGGCGGGGCAACCTCCTCGAAATACCTCTAGCCCATAGGTTCTAGAATCCATGTCCTTTTTTCTAAATTTCAGCCTTCAGAGATTTTAGAAATGTGCCTTTCGCAGACTGGGTAGGAGCCGTGCTCAGTATCTGGGGGAAGGGGGTGGTGAGTGAATGACTTTCTCTCCCCTGAATGTCACCTGAGTGGCTGTCCAGGAGCGGTGACTCAGAGTCCCGACTGGACCTGTCAAGAAAAGTGGATACTGCTATGGGGAAATTCGAAATAGCCATCATCCCTCACAAACAAACCCAAGGAGGGTTCAAAACAGCTTCTTGAGCCAAAAAGGACAGGGGAAGAGTGCGGTGCACTGGGGTAAGGGCAACGTCTTGGGGTGGTTTTCCACAGGAAGCCGAGGAGACAGGAAGAAGAAAATGGGGGGATTTCTAAAGGAAACTTTGACTGTTGTGGCCTTAAAGAAAGGAATCAAACTGTGTCTGAAAGCCGGGACAACTTGCCTGTCTTTTGAACAAACTCTGTTTAAAATTAAGAGCAGAAATCTGTACTTGATAAAAATTCTTGTTTCAAAGCTTTTGAAGGAGGAGAAGGAAGTGAGGCTATTTTTCTCTCTTTTTTCTTCCCTAGTAAATATTTGCATCAAAACAATGCCAAAGTGTGTCACTGTTAAAATAAGGTGCTGTGGGTATGTTCCAGTTGGTACCAAAAGGAGCATATGGGCTGTGAAGGACTGGTAAACTGGCCGGAGGCAGGCTTGATTTCTAGTGTTTGTTCAGTTCCCTATTGTAAATATTCCCCCCAAGGCTGATTTCAAGCTACTGATGATTTAAAAACCAGATTGCAAAATTCCTACCTATTCATCCGCAGTCTCTGGCAAGCCAGCACCGGCTGGCTCGAGCAAGGCATGATGGGCAGGCAGGTAGCACATGGCCCAGTACAGAACCCCCTGGGAGGGGCAGAAGCCCAGGGACCAGAAAGAGGAGGACCCCAGAGAACGATATTAAGAACACAAGCAGATTTTCCTCTCTGGGACGCATGGCCTCATCTGCATTAATAGAAGCCCACTGTCATGGTCACTCGGCTACCCCACTTCCCTTCTGTTCTTTAGGAAGTGCTTACTACCTCATCCACTGTACACCATGACAGTGCCACCCGGAGCCCAGGGGAAGGGCAGCAGCCACAGGGAACCCCCAAAACCCACTGCATTTTTACACCTCCAAAAGGCCAACAAGAACTCTGATTTACAGAAAAAAAAGGAAAAGAGAAGGAACCAACCATTGTAAACCCAATAAGCCACACTTCCCCAGGGACCCCAAGAAAGTGCCTATCATTTCCCTGTGAAGGGAGGAAGAGAAAAGGAATTCCTGAGATCCGCTTGGGAATTTGGCCAGACGTGCGCTCATTCTCCCCTTACCCTACCCTAACAGGACTGGGCAATTCCATCACCCGCACCCCTGACCTTCTATAGATGACCCTCATGGAATGACCCATACTCGGGCCACTCATGAATCATCCACTAGAACTTCATTCTGTAGTCCAATGTTAATCTTCGAATAAACTACAAATATATGCAACAAATATATAAACCAAACTACAAATATATAAACCAAAGCCAAGACTGGGGTTCATAGCTCTCTGGCTTATCCTCCAGTCCCGGCACTGGGCTCTATGCTCAGTCACTGCTCAATACTCCCACGTCCTATTTCATTCTCCCTCTTTTATTTCCCAGGGGATTCTCGCTGAGGGCTTGTGCCGGCCACCTCCAGGGGGTAATGACAACCTGCTGTTTGTTGCATGAATCTGAGAACTGGGCAGAATTTGAGCTGGCACCAGTAAGCATTGAATAAGACTTGATAAGGTGGATTAATCAAAGAATAGGAATCATATACCTAACCAAATGGTTCTTCTTTTATGTATGCAAGTTATCCATGTAAGAGTTCAAGTAGATAATATGTTTAAAGAGTGCCTACGTAAGAAAATATAGAGGTGTGAATGATGAATATATTTCCACCAGCCCTCTGGCTCGCTCCCAGCTGAGAACGCCTGCATTTCCTTGGACTAAGGAATCGCAGCTGAGAAGCCACTTGTTGGAAAGGACGGAGGAGAAAGGGTGACCTCTGCTGGTAAAGTGAGGGTTTCAATCTGGTTGTTTTCCCCAACTTTGCAAAGAAAACAGGGGGCGAAGAGTGGGAGGAAGACAGGACCATGTCCTCCCTGAACAAATGATCATTTTTTCCACACTAGTAATTTTTACAAACTCTTCAGCAAAAAGTCATCGTGTGGGGGGCTCAAGAGCTCTTTAATGATGTGTGGAAATGAGATTCAAGTTGGTTTTTATTGTGTTTAATAACTATTATCTTTAAAAAAGAAAGAAAGAAATGCTCTCACTTAGAACTCAATAAATTTGTTTTATTTTTTGTCTTTTGATAGCTCATTAAAGAAATGAAGAATTTACAGTCAGTTTTGAAATGTAGGGACTACTAATTAGAATAAAAGAAAGCACAGCCCCCAAATGTCTCATTAAGGTTTACATTTATTCATTAAACAAATGCACATTTTAGGAAGGAAGAATTCAACGTTTTCAAACATAGTCTCTACATTTTATAGCTCAATGTCTTCTGAAAAACTTGAATGAAGTTACTCTGCTTTAAAACTCAGCGATGCTCAAAACAAAATCATTTCCATAGCACTCTCATTATGCGGCTTGGTTTTCCCCTCACATACCTTTCATCACCTTTGACAAGCAAAAAGCATATGTTGGGCTACTGGCTCTCTAATAGTATTCAATTGTTAGTCAGACTTTCCCTGGTCATAGACATCAGTTTGGTCTTTAGCTTTGCCAAGTTTAAAGCAAAAACTTCATTTCGAGTTTTCCAGAGAAAAGCTGGGCATGATCTTTTAAAAGTCTAGCTTTTTTTAATTGTCTGATGCTGCTTCACATGTAATTATTATCAGTGTGTGCTCAGGCTTGTCGTGGGCAGGAAGAGGGACACCCACGAAAGCAAACTTGGAGTCCCACCTACCGTTCTATAAAATGGATTATATTTGAGGGGTACATACACCTTTTGGGAACCATAACTATAAAAGTCATTGGTATCCAGTACAATGGAACCCATGCTCTATCTTGACCAATAAAACTTAATATTTAAATTAAAAAGTGTTTATTTAAATGCATGTGCATGTGTCTCAGATAAGCTAATGCTTACTTCTGTCAGTCTGATGGGAGGCCTACTGCACAATCAACACCTCTTTGGAAATCTGGCAGAGAAGACAGAGTAGGGGAAAGAATAAACTTAATTGTAATTGGTTGTGCTGCTATCCTGAGCCTAAAGAAGTGAGAAAGAAGAACAACAGTAGCAACAACTCAAATAGGGTTCATTCTCAGCACATGCCATGACCCCTGCACCCCCTTGCTTTCCTATATCACCTAATACATGTATTTGTTCCTTTCAAAGAATACCAAAGAGATGTGAAGTTCCTTGAAGGCAACTTTTTTTTTTTGTTTTATTTTGTGAAAAAAAAGTAGACCATTTATTAAAAAATTGGTAAATACTGCCCTGGCTAGTGTAGCTCAGTGGATTGCATGCAGGCCTGAGAACCAAAGCATCACCAGTTTGATTCCCAGTCAGGGCATATGCCTGGGTTGCAGGCCAGGTCCCCAGAGGGGCCACATGAGAGGCAACTATACATTGATGTTTCACTCCCTCTTTCTCTCCCTCCCTTCCCCATCTCTCTAAAACTAAATAAATAAAATCTTAAAAGAAAAAGAAATTGGTACATACTAAATGTCAACATTTATTTGAATGCCAGAGTGCATTCGAGTTTGTTTTAATAAACATAAGACTAAAAATTCAAGCAGTTGGACGTAATAGTAATGACAAGAAACAGTAATAATGAAAGAAAGATAACTATTCCCAAAACTATGTATCTCTTAACCAAAGAATATTTACAGGGTAATCATGAATATTAACATTCAATAGAAAATCATCCTTGAAAGAGCTCTCTGCAAGTGCTCGAGTCACTCACTTCCTCGTTTGATTAATATTAAGCACCAGCCGTATACCACACATCGTGCTGAGCATAAGCGGGGCAACGGCTAATAAAGGCGGTAACCTTCCCAGTCCTTCTAGAGCTTGCACTACTATCATGCAGGAGGAGCACATCAACCAAGGACTCGTGCCAGTAAATTGAAAATCAGAACGGCGGTGAGCGCTACAACCTAGAGCGGGGCTGTCAAACTCACTTCCACCGGGGGCCACACCAGCCTCACGGTGGCCTTCACAGGGCCAAATGTAACTTTAGGACTGTACAAATGGAACTACTCCTAAACTAGGGGCAAGGAGCTCGGCGCTGCCGCCGGGTAGAAACAAGGTGCCAGGTCGGATAAAACAAGGCGGAGGGCCGGATTCGGCCCCCGGGCCTTGTGTTTGCCACCTGTGACCTAAGGTGGAGGGTGCACCGAGAGTGTTGCTTTTCTTAAACTAAGAATTCTATTTTAAAAATCCATCTGCCTAGAAGTCAAGTCCAACATGGTTGAATTCTGGCCTAGAATTCAAATCAAGAGAAACTCAAGTCAAGGAACCAAAATCAACATTTTATAGACATGACGTAAGCGAAACAAAACTCTAAAGCCCTTGGTCAAAAAAGTGCCTGATTCAATTTAAGTGTATTCTTCAGCTTCTCTGCTGAGCCAAGCGGTGCTTCTCAAACTTTCAGATGCATGGAAATCACTCGGGGATCTTGTTCAAATACGGATTCTGAATCAGCAGATCCAGGGCGGGACCTGCGATTCTGCATTTCTGACAAACTCCCAGGTGATACCGTACTTCGGGTTCACGGATCACACCCTAGGCAGCTCCAGTGGAGGCCGAGATGCTGAATGAGCATGCCTGCTGCTCCCCACCCCCACTCCCCCACCCGCATCAACCCCAGAGGAAGGAGAGCAGCAGAGGAGAAAACCATTGTGAAGAGGTTCCGGGTTACCCAGGGTGGTTTCATACAGATAGGTGTTTGGGGAATGGTGGCGTTGTCCTGAGACAGGACACAGCCCAGCGGGGTTGTGGGAAGATAAAATAGAAGAATTGATGGAGTTCTGCACCCACTTGCCCCAACCTCCCCCTAACACCTTGTAGCAAATGATACCTGCACCCCTCCTACCAGGACAGAGAGACCTGGGGTAGATGTCCTCAGAAGAAACAGAAAAACTAAGGGACCAGTGGATCTCTAGAACTTTCCACATCCCTTCTTCTTCCAACTCCTGGAGCTGGAGAATTACAGTCCAGTCTGGATGAAAGGTCTCGGTCTCGACTGCAAAAATGAAATCACCTGGGGATCTTTAACAGCCCCACCGCCTCATTCCACCTCCGGGGACTCCCGTGAAATTGATGGCGTGGGCACCTGGACCTTTGAAAACTTCCCAAGCAATTGCAACGCACAGCCGAGATTCAGAACCACTGAATTCTGAATCTCTTGGGAGTCTGCTTCTCTCTGGGGAACAAAGAATAGAGAAGACATGCTCTGAGGGTAGTTTGGGGGGGTAAGGAGCAACTGAATGTAATTTTCTGGCGTCAAAGCTCTAGACTCTGGAGCTCATTTACCCCCACTGGTTGAGTTCACGTGGTAGTGGAGAGGGGGTGGGGCGGGCCTGGCTGCTTTTCCCCAGGTGCACTGCCTGATTGGTGCAGCAATCAGGGAAAATAAGCACACAAAATAAAATAACAAGATACTGGAGGAGCACAGCTATTTCAAAATGAAAATAACGCCCTGCATGACAGATTCCAATAGAAGCAGAAAGATCGAAACATATGAATCAACTATTTTTAATCAGCCTGATAAATATATGAGAACATATAGGAAGTAATTAATAAGAAGAAGACAACATAAAAAAGAATCAAACAGAAATATAATAAGAACAGAATTGATACTGCTGAAGAACAAATTAGTGAATTGGGAGACCCAACCTCAGAAACAGCTCAGAAGGGAGAAAGAGGACAAAGAAATAGTGTAAAAGAAAAGCTAAAAGCAAAGGAAGATAAACATAGATGGAGAGGAAGAACTATTTGAGAACATTAATAAAGATCAATTTTTATGCATTTATATATTATAAATATGTAATCAGGAAATGTATGTATACACATATATAATCAGGAAAACACATACCTACATATATTGGAATAAAATTTAAGAATTTCAAAGCTATCACAGAATGATCAGACCACATACAAAGGAATAAGACTCAGATTGACCTCAGTAACTAGAGGAAAAGGAAGATGGAGTAATGTTCTCACAGAAGTGAAGGACGTAGAATTTAGAATCAAATACTTTACATTCAAGCAAACTGTCGTTCAAATGTTAGGACCAAATAAAAATATTCTCAAGCACACAAGATATGTTGCAGAAAGATGTGCATTATAAATAGCTCTTGTTGACGCACTACAGGAGAGAAAAATCTAGGAGATGCTGCCAGAGATTTGTGGAACAAGGATGACCCAATGCCTTGATAAACGTTCCTATTGTTTAAGAAGGAAAAAGCAAGTGAAGGCCGAAGAAAAGAAAAATTACATCTATAACAATCTAGAATTAAAAGCCTAGATTATATCAACATGATAGGGGTGAATGAAGGAGAGAGCAGGAAAACCTAAATTTTCACCTTAGACAAAATCAGGGAGATAAAAATATATCATTAAAAATAAAAATAAGGAAGATGAAAGCATTGTAAAAGTGACACAAATTGAAAACTCAAGGTGATAAAATAGGTGTGTGCGTGTCATTTATTATTACAAAGGTAGAGGGACTGAGCTCACCAGGTAAAGCCGAGAGACTGGGTTGATTTTTTTAACTCTGATATGTGCTATTTACAAAAGACATACTTCAAACATAAGGATATACAAAGGTTGAAAACAAAAGAATAGAAAAAGACATTCAGGCAAACATTAACCAAAAGAAAGCTGACTTAGGTATATTCCTCCCAGAAAAGATAGTCTTTATAAGTGAAGAGCAGCGATGGGAACAGAGAGGGTGCCCTAGGATTTAGCAATTTCACTCCCAGGTATCAGCCCGAGGGAAAATCGTGCCCATGGACAACCTTCTAATGAGTCCCCACCATCCCAGCTTCCTGGTACTTACGTCCCTAACAAATCTCCTCCCTCGGGTCTGGGCAGAATCCACACTTGCTTTCAACCAATAGAACATGGCAGAGGTGGTAGGATGTCACTACTGTGATAATGTCACGTAAGGTCGTGATGTTTGTCATTACAAGCAGACTCCCTTGCCGGCTCTGATGCAGCAGCCATACTGGGGAGAAAAGCAGGGTGACTCCTGGCTGGGAGCCAGCAAGAACCTGAGGCTCTCAGGGTGACCACCTGAATCCAGCCAACACCCAGAACCCTCCCCAGTCCAGCCCTGCACTGCGCCCTGCAGTGTTGGTAGCCCACGGCCCTACACAGCTCCTGACTGCAGTCCTCCGAGGGCCTGACACAGGAGACCCAGCTAAGCCATGCCTGGCCTCTCAACTCACAGAAACTGTGAGATAATCAGTGTGTGTTATTTTAAGCCATTAAGCTTTAGATAATGTTGTTATACAGCAATAGATAACCAATACCAGAGACAAGAATGAGACAGAGATCAGGCGAGAATGCCGGTAATAAAACAATAAAAAATCTGGAAACAGCCAAATACCCATCAGTAGGCGAGGTGATGCATAAGCCGTGGTGTATTAACCTGCACAGGTCAACATTATACACATGGCCAGATGGCACAATATGGATAAATGTTAACAACATAAAACTAAGTGAAAACATAAGCCCCAAAAGATTACTGTAACCGGAAAAGACACCGCCATTCGGGCTGCCTGTCACTACCAAACCCAACAAGCAATGACAGCGATAGAATCTTTTATGCGCACTTTATTCAGATGGCCGGCGATCTGAGAAGATGGCGTGTTCATACCCTAACAGACCATCTTTCCTTCTCTTTCCTGGCCAGATCTTTTATAAGGGGGGTGGGGGTGCGGTGAGGGCTTTGAGATTCAGAAGCTGCAACACTCCTGTCCTCGGCAGTTAGCTGTTCCCATGTGGGGGGGTGTGGTCTGCTCCCCTGGAAGACAAAAGGCCCGGATGCCTCCACTTGTCCCCAGGCAGTAATCTCCAGCCAGTGCCCCAGGAGGTCGGCTGTTTTTCCCAGGAGCCAGGATGGGCCTTATCTGTAGTTTCTGAAATGAAAGCTTTAACATACACATTACTTGCTAGACATAACTTTTTACCTTAAGCTAAAATTTACCAAGTCTTGAGTCCCCTATCATTACCTCTGTGCAATACTCTTTTATAAGTTAAAAACAAATTAAAACCAAAATCATACTTATAAAATTTAAAAATATGAAGTTCTGATAAAGTTAAACATATTGTTGCGGAAAAACGAACTCTTACACGATCTGGGGTGATGGAGTAAGCCTTTATTACACGCGTGGGCCCAGAGGAGACAGCTTCCAAATTCTGGGCACCGAGGAGGGGTCAGGTGGGTGGTTAAATACTTTTGCAACAAAGTGGGGAGGGGAGAGGTCTCGTGGTACAAGCAGGAATGTGGAAGCCAAGACAGAAGCAGAGGGCGAAAATTGCCGGGGGCCGGGACAAAGAGATAGTAAGAGATTAACTGAGTCTGAGAGAGACAGAGAGTCAACTAGTTAACAGGTGGTCGTCTGGAGCCCGGGAAGCCAGCAGGGAGTTATCAGAGGTCCGGAACAGATAGTCTGGAGCCGGGAAGCCAGCAGGGAGCCATCAGGGACTGATGCAGAGTGCCAGCTTCAATCTCTATCTACACTTTTAAATTTCTACTACAATATGACCCAAAGATACCGCTCTTTGGTACTTATTCAAAAGAAATGAAAACACACACCCACACCGAAACCCGTCTGTGAATGTTTACAGCAACTTTATTTGTAATTGCCAAGAACCGGAGACCCTCCAGTGTCCTTTCCCTGGTGACGGGAGGAACAGATCAGAATTTGCCAGTACAACGGAACACTACTCGGCAACTGCTGACAGGCGACAACACCGCTGGGTCACAAGTGCATCACACGAAGTGACAGAGCCAGACTCAGAAGGCTGCACCCTGTATGATCTCTCACACAGCACTTTCTGGAAGAGGCAGAACTTTGGAGATTAATAACCTGAGCGGTGGTTCCCAGGGGCTTGAGGTAAAAAGAAGGAAATAACAGGCACGAGGGAACTTTTTGGAGTGATGGGACTCTCATACAGGGGCAGGCAAAGTAAACCTACTCTTTCCCACCACTGTATATATTGATTTTGGCAGTGTTTATATAACTGCGTTCATTTGTCAAAATTCATAAAATTATACATTTAAAAGGGTGAATTTCTGTATGTAAATTATGCCTCAATTTAAAATGCATGTATGTGTATATATACACATGTGTGTGTGTTTGAGTGTGAATATCAGTTAAGTGCCCCTTTTGACAATCCCCTGGGCCGGGTCCTCCCCGTCAAGCCCTGCTGCCCCTTCCTACCTGCTATAAAAGGAACAAAATGAAAAGTTGTATCATTGGAAATGTTATAGTTAAAATTACTACAGAGATTTATCTTGAAAGGGGCCTGGGGCAAGATGAGAAAACGTTTCAGCAATCAAAGTAATGTATCTGAAAGGGACTGAGGAAAACGAAGGTGTGAACACTGCTTTCTTTGCCTTGGAGAGGGGGGACCTTTATGACTTGACAACTACAAACCTCATTTCACTCCAGGCAGGGAGTTACTGAGTCATTGTCCAACCACCTCCAACACGGGGGACCCCTCCCCAAGTCAGCAGCCCTCTTTGGTCCAGATTCACTTTGCCTCGGAATGCCCCCCATACATGGCCCATTAGCAGCCCACAAAGAGACTAAGAAACGACTCCTTTAAGAGAATGCACAGTGTAACAAAGCATCCTTGAATCCGAATGTCCTGCTTCTGCACTGTTGTAGACCAGAGGAGCAGGGGGTTGAGGTGCCAGTCGGCCTGACCATATATTGTTCTTATCTCCCTCTGTTCTACTCCATAGTGACATTTAAATAGTGGAATTTACTATGGCTGAGTAAATAATTGGAGACGCAGCCTTCTGAAAGCTTTTAATGGTGTCAGACCAGCTCCCCAATTCTAAACACTCCCTGCAACCCAGGGATATTTAGAACTCTGGGTGTCCTCTTGGCAGATGGAGACAGAAACGCAAAATGGGGTGGAGAGGCCAGAACGTCCCGTTAATCCGGCAGTGCTCCTTTATTCGAAGATCAGAAACTGCCTGAGGTGATGTCTTCAACCAGGTGGCAGGGGTGGGGCTGGGAGGAGGGTGGTTTTGACTGAGAAGCAGTGTCTGGATCCTAAGTCCCCTTTAGACTCTGCCCAGCTTCATAACTTGGGACGAAGACTCGATCACTTCTCTGGGCCTCATTTTTCCCCTGGGTACACCAGACTCTGTGGCCCCTCCCCACTGTCCCAGATCAGGTGCTCTAGGGAGCAGTAGGCACACCCGGAGTTCCAGGATGGGAACTCCCCACATTTACCCCTACAGCCATACATCCAGGAATCTCCTCTGGTCTTACCAGTGTCCTAGGGTCATTGTGGAGAAGCGTCCCCACAGGGTGGCCAAACTATGCGACATGCAAGAACTCCAGGCTGCTGCCTCCAGCCCACTGCCACCCAAGATAAAGAATCGCCAAGACAAAGGTTTCCTCCGTCAATATAATGGGAAACACCAGGTGTAACAAATCAGATTTCTTTACTGCGGGACTTCCCAGAGCCTCTATTTGCTCATGTGCTTTGAGACTTTCCTAGAGAGGGAGGTACAGAAGTATTTGACCAGAGAATCCTTTTTCAAAGATCGACATACAGGTCTGGCCTGCCTTACAAACACTGGTCCAAATTTATGACGCTATATATTTTTCATCCCTTATCTCCTGTTCAGGAGATAGTCAACCGTGGCTTCAGCATAGCATCACCTAGGCCCTTTGCCTGGTCCTCATCCCCAGAGATCTTGCTTTAATTGGTCTGAGGGGTGGTGTAGGGGCCCAGCGGCCATAAGGGGTTAAGGAGAGGGTTTCTCACCGCAGTAGTGGTGATAGAAACCTGGTTTCTAGCCTCAAGGCCGTTCTGGGTCCAGACTACCTCCCAACTGCTGATTATCTGGTTGTTCCCATGCGCAGGGGGAAGGCATGGCCTTCTTTGCAGGTGCAAGGAAGTATGTGTTATGAGAACCTTGTCCTGTGGAAATTTGTAAGCTTTATCTCAAGGACATGACTGTTATACGCCCTGTAGCTTTTGAGGCGCTGTGTTTAAAAGCTTTAGTCTCCTTCAATAAACTCGCCATTACCAGCTGAGTCTTGGTCCTCTCCATTATTATTATCATCCCTCACCCTGACTTACGACTACCCTAGCCGCAGCGGGCTGCGACAGGGTGGGGTCTGAGCACAGGTATTACTTTCAGCTTACCTAGGAATTCTAACGTGCAGCGGCAGGGACCACGGGAGGATGCTTGTCTTCCTGTGCCTATTCTAGAGCATGGGGGCAGGGGGAGCCACCCCACCCCCAGGTCAGTCCTGGGGAGCCAACCAGGAGATGGTTTCATCTCTCCATCCAGAGTCAAAACCACAAGATCCAGAGGCCCCGCCCACTGGAGAATCTCCTTGCAATATCATAGCCACAATGGACGTTCTAGTCCTAATCATCTCTGTAGCAACCCTGTGGAGTCTTCCTTTCAAAATAAAAATGACTTTAGTGATTTTCTGGTTGTAAATGTAATGCCTGCTTTTTGTGGGTAGAAAAGGAAACACACAAAAGTATAAAGCAAACAATAAATACTTCTTCATAATTCCCCCACACTATGGCCCTTTTGTGTTCACTTGCAGACCTTTATATGTTTTTAGTATTCTTTCATAATTTTTTTTTACTTAACAATTTCTCTCCAATGTCTTCCCATCCCAGTATAAATAACAGGACACCATCACTTTTAATGGTCCTATCACAGCCTAGGTATGCCATAAATTATTTAATCTGTCGCAGTGTTTAGCTGCTCTAGTGCATACCATCAGTGAAGGGGGCAATAGTTTGCATGTGTAACTGATTGGTTCCTGAGAATAAACTCTGACAAGGGAATTGCTCAGTCCAAATCCTCACCACGCGAACCCACTGGGCTGGGCCTGCATTTCCATCACCGGTCGAGTGAGCTACTCTCCCCTCTCATTTCCCCACGCCCACCCTTCCAGCCTTTTCCACTCTCTGCCTGGCTGATGAAGTATTTTCCAGATGCTATTGGTCCAAGCCCCTCCACCTTTGATCAAATCTCCTTCAAGCTTTACCTCCTAAAGCCAATGTTTTACTTAGAAAGCTTTCTGAGCTCTGTGCCCATCTCCCCTCTCCTTGC
>PVKM010034469.1:0-15559 GCA_004027735.1 Carollia perspicillata
GGTTGGATGCAGCCTCTCGTGCACTCAGAAGCATACGGAGTGCCCGCCTGTGAAGTGCCAGGTCCTGTTCTAGGTCTTGGAGGTTTTGCTATGAATGAGACAGGTGGGGCCATGGCCCCGGGGAGCTCGAGCTGCTCAGAACCTGTCTAGGGGTCAAGCCTGGGAAAAGAACACGAGGCCACTGGCCTGAGCAAGACATAGGGGTCATGAGTCCACGAGGCAACTTATGCTGCCACTGTCCCCACCCCCACACCATGGAGTCCTGTAAAGGGCACAGCAGAGCTGAAGACTCCTTGGAAGTCATCTGGGCATCCTCCTTTTGCAAAAATGAGGAAATTGAGGCCAGAGAGAACCTGACATGTCCAAGGTCACAATTAGGTAGTGATGGTCCAGAAGAGAACCCAGGGTCTCATTTCTGCCTGGCACCTCCCCACCATCTCAGATGCCACCAGCAGGTGGCAGAGCTGCAATCAAAACCTCCAGTGGCAATGGCTTCATAAGGTATATACGTGTCCTATCAGTATGTTGCACACCAGAAACTGATGTAACATCTTATGTCCGCTATCCTCTAATAATATTAAAAAAACTCTTTTCATAAAGAGGTTTCTAACAAGCCCAAAAGCCCCTCCAAACAAACACACACCCCCTTCCCCGCTGCGGGCTCACCCTACTAGTGGACCGCAGAGAAAGCAAAGCAGGGTGCCTCTGGCCCCACCCCTGAAATGGCCCAACTGCTCCACGAGGGGTAGAGGTTGATAAATGAGTGAAGACAAGGCAAGCCTGTGCGCAGGGCCTCTGGAACAGAATGGGAGAAGATGAGGTGGGAGGTGCTACCACACGCAGCTGGTGGAGACCTGGCCACACCACAGAGGAAAGTGGCAGCGTGGCAGGTCCTCAGAGTTGAGAAGCCCAGGGAAAGTCGGCTCCTCCTAGAGCAACCCAGGGGAGGCGAGGGGCTGCTGCCGGTTTCAGCCTTGCACCGCGCTCTCAGAGCCAGGAGGGCGTCTGAGCTCATGGGTTGCCTTTAGGTAATTCAGATACCACATGGAGAATGATTTCTAAGTTGGGCTCTCAAGAGAACATGACCATCAACTTAATGTTTAAAAACCTCAACAGCTCTGGCTGGTGTGGCTCAGTGGATTGAGCAATGGCCTGTGTACCAAAAGGGTGGCTAGTTCGATTCCAGTCAGGGCACATGCCTGGGTTACAGGCCAGGTCCCCAGTGGGGGGCGTGTGAGAGGCAACAACACATTGATGTTTCTCTTCCTCTTTCTCCCTTCCTTCCCCTCTCTCTAAAAGTAAATAAAATCTTTTTAAAAAAGCCTCAACAAATCAAGAGTACGCATCATATAAGAGCAATGAACACTTCTGCCAGAGAATGCAGAATACAAACTTGACCACAGCATTAACAGCTCCAAACAAAACTTTAGGCCCGGGCAGTTGATTCTTGATTCTGATGGGAAAGGGGACTACAGCGAGTCTTTCTCACTTAATGGGATCCACAATGGGCTCACCTCTAACTGCAAACGCGAAGCGGATGAGCCCATGCAAGTACCTCTGAAGCCTAGCCACGTGCCCCTTCACCCAGTAATCAAGTTGATGTTTTTGAATGACTGTTCTGGGTGCCAAGCACACTGGCTGGGGGACCGGCCACCTCCAGGGCGCAGGGTCCCTGGGGTAGGTCTGAGCAGGTGAGCCCCACAAGAGGAGCTGCACACATACTGCTCCGGCTCCAGGCGGCTGCCCTGCTGGGGTCCCTGTTGCTGGGGGAGCCTGTCCCCTCCTAGGAGGAGTGTAACCAGCAGTTGAGAGGCAGCAGGTGCTGCCGGGCCTGAGAAGCCATCATGCCATCTCGCTGTCCACCCCAACTGGACCAGGGGCCCCCAGCAGTCACCCCGGTTCTCTTGTGAGAAGCAGCCTGCTGCCCGGATGGCCCCGGCACCTGGGCCTCTGCTGTCCAGCATGAGTGAGGCGTGGATCCGGTGGTTCCAGATTTCCACACACTGCCAGCCGACCTCAGTGACTGCCCGCAGGACGCCACCTTGGCCTCCTGGGAGCGAGACCACCTGCCCTCTGTGAGGAAGGGGTGGCTGCAGCGGAAGCCGCTCGCTGTTGCTGTTTGACCCTCCAGGAAAATGCTTCCTTCGCTGTGGTAACTTCTGCCTCCCCGGCAGCGCCCCTCAGTCAAACCACGAGGCCACGGGAGGCCCAGCTGACTAACCGCACTGTACGCGCCCACCAATCACCTGCACTCAGGTGGCTTTGGCCCCGGCCTGGGGACCCCTCGGGGGTACGGGTGGGTGTTGCTGTTGTCACAGTGAAGTGGGGAAACCAGGGTCAGGTAGGGAAGATCAGACAGTGCATTCTGAGTGGCTGACAAGAGGGGGGACTCTGCAGCCCTGACTCTGGGTGGCTGCCCACTGAGGCCCCACCTCCCCACTGTCTACTTCGAGGCACCAGCATGGACTTCGCCAGCCGCGTAAACAGTGCGATGCTGTGTGAGGGGAGGGCCTTGTCGGGCAGCAGGATCCCCTTGCCCCCGTGGCGTGCTTCACTGCTTCCCTCCACCTTCAGACCACAGGAGGCAAGTCAGCAAGGAGGTGAAGTTGAGCACAGGCTGCTCCCCAGGGCCTGGGTCCTCCCAGATGTGCCCCTAGGGGCCCTACAGAGGTACCTGATGGCTCACCTGGCAAGGGGGGTGCCCAGCTCTCCCTGAGGTGCGAAGCTCACACTTTCACCAGGCAGGCCGCCACAGAGCCAAGGCGGGGCTGCCAGGCCCTCTGCTCAGGGTCCCCTGCCCCCTCCCCTGCCATCAGAAGTGAGGGGAACAGGGAGTCCCTCTGCCGGGGGCCCCAGGGGATTCCCAGTGCTGCACGTGAGGCTCAGCTTGCCATTTCGGCCCTGGACACCTCCCTCCCCTGCCGCCCACCGGCCATGCCGCTCCAAGAGTTTGGGTGGGCGCTCCCTTTCCACAGGCAGGAAAACAGACTCTGAGGACCAGGCCCCGGCCAAGGTCACGGGCTGGGGCAGGGCAGGCTGGGACTGCCCGTCTAGCACTTCCCCACTCTGCCACGCCACGCTGCCTTGGCAGGTGCCCCAGTAGTCCACTTCCTTCTGACACTGCCCTGGCTTCTGCACTAGATCATGGAGCCTAAGCTCTGTCTATCCTCAGAGACGGGAGGACAGGGCTGGGCTCCCACCACGGACTCGCTGAGGCTCTGCCCACGGTGACCGCCCATTTCTGGCCTGTCCTAAGGTTCAACAGCAAATTCTCTCCCCTGAGTAAGCCTGGGGTGAAGGCAGTGAGGAGGAGGAGGGAAAGGGGGAGGCAGATAGAGGCCGGCTGGGCGGTGGGCTGGGAGCAGCCGGTCCCGGTGGGGAATGCCTGCCATTCCTCGATCTGTGCCCACACAGCCGGCATCTTCCACCCACCAGGAAAGGGAAATTGAAAGCATCCCCATCCGACCATGCGAACATAGCCCAGGGACTGGGGGATTAGAGGCCGAGCCCCCTGCGGGGAGGCTGGGGGCGGTGGGGTGGCCATGTGGCAATGTTCTCCATCAGAGGACAGGAAAGCTGCAGTTTCCTGTTTCCGGTGCCGGGGTCCCTGGGAGCTTCTCTCCTGGCAAGAGGAGGCAGCAGGCAGTGCTGGTTTGCTGTGGTCGGGAGATCGAGTGTCGGCTGAGGAGGCACAGCAGCCAGCCCAGGGAGCGGGCAGGCCCGGGCTCAGGCGGAGGTCAGCGGATCCGCTGCGGAGATGGTGCCCGCCCCCTCTGCCACTCACCCACCTTCCTGGCAGGTGGTGGGCTGCTGGGTGGTGGGAAGCAGCCGGGATTTCTCAGCACTTGGCTTCTGAAGCCCAGCATCAGATTTCAAGGCTGCTTTGTTGGTTGTGAAATCGAGACAGGAGCCTGTCTCCCCGTCTTCTGAGCTGGTTTCCCCTGCCCAGCTCTGCCAGCCATGGGTGTCCACGCAGCTTCCGTCGCAGCTCCAGAGGCCCCTGTGAGTGGGGTCTGCTCTGCCCTTAGTCTTTCCCAGCCAGCTCTGATCCCTTGGTCCTGGAGACCGAGTCAGAATGCCTCGAGCCCTGGGTGGCCTTGTTGGCGCCCGGCTGCTGTGCACATGACCCTGTGACCTGGGGCCAGCACAGTTAGGGCCAGGGCCCAGGGAAGGAGCAGAGGTGCAGGGAGAAATCCCTCCTGTGCCAGATCCTGCCTCCTTGTCGTGGCAGAGCCTCCAGGTAGCTCGGCTGAGACAGAACTCTCCAG
The DNA here is from genome assembly GCA_004027735.1 of Carollia perspicillata. Taxonomy (NCBI): domain Eukaryota; kingdom Metazoa; phylum Chordata; class Mammalia; order Chiroptera; family Phyllostomidae; genus Carollia; species Carollia perspicillata. Next base: position 4,269 of record PVKM010034469.1, read on the forward strand.
ATGCTCACCCCTTAGCCCTGGGCAGTGCGGGAGGGGCTCCACAGCCCCGGGGCCGCGGAGGTCAAACCTGCCCTCTCATCCCGCTCCGGGCCCTAACCCAGCCTCACAGTGATGAGCAGAGCCTCAGTGCCTGGGCCCAGTGAGGCCGCGGCCAGGGCCCACCACGGAGAGGTAATCAAGTGCAGCTGCCGGGCTGAGCGGGCCTTTCCAGGTCAGGGGCTGCCTGGGAGAGGCTGGGGAAGAGATGAAGTGACTCGGAAGCTTCAAGGCAATGTCCGCCCCTAGGGGACCTGGGGAATAGGCCGTCTGATCGCTGCCCAGAGCCTGCCTGACAGAACTTCTGACCCCGATAGGTCACGAGTTAGGGGTCTTCCCAGGCGGGACCCTGTGGCCGCACCCTTCCCCATGTGCAGCCTCCCCCACATTTCAGAAGCTGAGCTGAGTGCTTCGGGCAGCTGCTCCCCCTGTCCGGCTGGGGGATGAAAGGCCTCGCCCGTCTCCGCGGAGGGCTGGCCACAAGCCTCGCTGGCTTAACTCAGCAAGCTCTGGCCCCCCACTCTGCCACCAGGGACAAAGGGAAAATGGCAGAATGGCCACTGGAGCAAGGGCTGCTGCTTGCAGGGTCACAGGTGCCCTGCGGCTACCAGGAGTATCAACCCTAGGGCCACAGGCCATGGAGCTGCTGCCCTGTTGCGCTCCCTGACCTAGTTCCCCGAGCCCCGGGGTCCCTGGTGGCCTCTACTCACTTCTTCAAGGGTTCAATCACTGTCTTCTGAATCTGGTTCACCTGTCAAAAGGAAAACCCAATGACATCAAAACCTGGGGAAGCCAGACTCTTCCTGAAGGGGGAGGCTCCAGTTCCCAAGGAGAGAAAGGGGACCTGATAGGCAGGGAGAGGACCCGGGCAGCACAGGTGAGGTGGGCACCCTAACTGAGCCGGGGTGAGGCAGAGATGGTGACCAGGAAGCTGGAGGGCAACAGGAGCACCCTGCCCTTGTCCCTGGGAAATCCTTCGCCTGCCTGCTTCTGTCTGCCAAGGCCGACAGTGGCCTTGCTCAGCAGGGTGGCCAGTCATGGCCTCACTGGAGTGACGTGAGCTCACGGGGGCCGCAGCGAGCAGGTCCACCAGGAAGAGCTCACAGGACTTGGGTACGCAGGCCTTGGGGGCTGAGGGTGCCCCGAGTGGGGCCTGAGCCCTTTATGTAGGTGTCCCTCCAGACAGAGCCACGAGAGGGGGAGACCCAGACCCTGTCACCTTTTCCTGGTTGAAGGCATCCATCCGCTTCATGGCCGTGTCCAGGGCGGTCACCATGTTCAGAAAGTCCTGGTCTTGCTCACAGAGGGGGTTGGAGAGCAAGTCCAAGGACACCTTCACAGCAGACTTGGACATGGCTGTAAGAAGTCAGAGCTCAGGGACCAGCTTCCAGGTCTTGTTGCTAGGGCTCCCTGTCGTCCCTCGGTCCAGGGCCTGCACCCAGGTAACCTGCACCCACGGCCAGAGGCCACACAACCTATAAAGTGCCACAGAGCACCAGACGCCAGTCCTCACTGCACAATGTTCATTCCTGACCACCTGACGCTGCTCTGGATAATGTTTTGGGGTTTTGGGCACCTTTACTTGTGGGCAGTGACAATGTTCCCAATTCTTGGTTGTAACAAGCTCATCTGGGTGGGAAGCTGTGAGAAATGCAGATTTCTAGCTGCAAAGTTCCAGGTCAGTAAGTCTGGAATCCAGGACTATGCATCTCAGAACACCTGTCCAGGTGGCAGGGGGTGTCCTGTGGCGTGGGGGCCGAGAGTGGCACAGCTCACTATGGCAGGGGCAGGCTACTGTGAGGCGCCCAAGAGCCCGGACTGCAGGCTTTCGGGCCGCATGGTTCCTGTTGCCAGGATTCAACTTTGCCACAGACAACACCTAAAGAATGGAGGTGGCTGTGTTCCGATAAAACTTTATTGACAAAAGGAGGCCAGGTTTGGTGTAACTAGGCAACCCCTGGTTTCACTGATACACAGGAGTAAGAAAGGAAGCAACAGGTCACAGCCTGCACGAGAAAGGCAGCGGGGGACGACAAAGATACCATCCAGGTAACTCAGAACTAACTTCAAAACAAATAACAGACGGTCTCCAAAAGCAGCCCCTTGGCTTGCGGCACACATAGTTGGGAGTCGCCAGGGCCAGGAGAGAGGGCTGTCATGTTCCGACGCGCCCATGTCCTCAGAGCGCACCGCCCGGGGCTGTGTGGCAGGGACCACAGGAGCCAGCACATCACCTGGCTGCGCCTGGGGAAGGGGTGAGTGGGGATCCGCTACATGAAGAGTGACCTTGAACCACTTCTCAGGGACATCTGCTGAGCATCTACGAAATGCACTTGCTTCAAGCCAGCCCTGAGGTGACTGAGGGAGGAGGAGGGCATCCACCTGTGCCCACCCAGTCCCGCCTGCAGGACGGGCCACCTACCCAGGTCGGCATCGGTGCTCTTCTTCATGTCCTTTTGCAGCCTCCTGGTCTGCTCTTCCAGCCTGCAAGGCAGGGCCGCGGGCTGGTACCTGGCCTCGCCAGCTGGCTTTGGCTCTTTCTTCCCAGCTACCTGAGGGAAGCCCAGCCTGATTCTCTGAAATGCCTGCCAGGAGGACAAGGGGCCCTTCCTTGGGGATATTCCCACTGACCAAAGGGCCACTACAAGCTCTGCATGAGGCCAAGCATCCAAAGGTTACGAGTTCACGACTGTCACACAGCTATTAGCTGGGGAACAGTTTGTGGCAGGTGGTGAGCTGAGCTGCCTTCGGACCCCAGGGTGGTGACGGGCCAGCACATGAAGCCTTGTGGGCAGTGAAACCCAGCAGACGGCCCCGCGCTCCCCCTCTCCGACCCAGGCATGCCCCCCCCCCACCCCCCGGGGCTGGGACACTCACTGCTGCAGCTTTCCATACTCCCTTTCGAAGTCTCTCTCCACCTGCAATGAGAGTGACACCTCGATCAGCAGAGAAATGACAGCACGCTGGAAAAAATCCGCCAGCCTCCTGACACTCCCTGCACGCCCTCCCCATCAACGGAAACACCATCCAGGCCCTGCAGGCGCCAGCAGGTCACCAACGGTGCAGTACCCTGTGTTCCCAATCTAATTAAGTGTCTAGTGAGGGCGAGAGGCTGGCCTCCCAGATGTGCCAGCTGGGCAAGTACCAGCAGATTACCAGCGGGCCGAGGCTCAGCTCTCCCACCGCGGGGAGTGGGGCGAGGGGCCGCACTCCCTGTCCTCACCCTCCTCGCCGCCCCCCCTCCCCCGCCCCCACAGGTGAGCTGCTCAGCCTGTGACCAGCACTCAGCCAGGGCGGCCCAGGGTGTAGAGGAAAAGGGTGGGATATGGACTTCAGTTCTGTCTCTGCCACTCAGCAGTTCTGAGGCAAGGCCCAGGCAAGTCACCTCCACGGTCACAGGTCGTACTACCTGCTACCTTCAGGGCAGATCAAGAAAGATCATGTGTTCCTGCTCTGTGTGCTGGGATGTACCAAACACAGACACTAGAACTACTGACTCCGGCCAGGCTCTCTAGGTTCCTGATTAGTTAGTTATCAGATTTCCCCAATGCCAGCGATATTTAAACCAAACTGTGAGTCCTGGACCTAATTCTGCCACCTACTGTCAGGTGAAGTCCAGAGCGTGACCTGCACTTCCATGGCTGAATCTCCCCACCTGTGAACAGGGCCTCAGCAAAGGCCTCAGGCCAGGGGCCTGTGAAGTGATTGACAGCTGAGAGCCTAAAGGCGAGGGACAGGAGGGCAGGCAGGAGGCTTCCCCTTCCATCCCTTCCCGGACAGAGCACTCCTGGCCACCTCGGGGAGCCCCAGGCCTGAGGTGCTCTGGGAAGTGAAACCGGCTCCATTCACCGAGTGTACCACACAGGCTTGCAGGGCCATCTTCACTGCCAACTCTGCTGGGGGCAGGTGCACCCACAGCCCTCACAGTACTGAGGAGGTCACAGGGACAGACGTGAAGCCACCTGTGCATGGGCACACCACTGCAAGCAGCGCCCAGGCCCGTGCTCTGAACTGTCGTGCCCCCAAGAGAGGAAAGGCGTTTGCTGAGGAATTAAAGCCGTGACCTAAGAAAGACGACTTCTGGGCTGCGTCCCTGGGGACCCCTGCCAGTGTGACCCCTAAGTCCCTTGGGTTACAGGCTGAGGTCAGAAGCGCGAATCTGCAGCAACCGTCGAAGCCACACTGCTCTTCACCGCAGGCCCTACTGTCGAAGGCGCCCCGTGGGAGAGCATTCTAAACCCCATCAACCTGGCACGCCGCGCTTGGATGTGGGTGCGCTCAGCACAGTCACAGACTGGCAGGACATTACTCGGGGCCGGTACCTCACGTGATACGTGAGGGAATGAAGCCCAGAGAGGGGATGTGGTTGACGTAAGGATTCAGGGCTAGTGAATGGCAAAACAAGGCCAGAATTCAGACTTCTAGTTCAGGCCTTTTATTACTTGTTTTAAACTGCATCCGTTCAGCTCCAGCTGGTGTGGCTCAGGTGGCTGGGGCACCGTCCCGTAACGGTAACAGAAGGGTTGTGGATTCGATCCCCAGCCTAGGGGTGTAGGGAGGCAACTAATCAATGTTTCTCACTTCCTTCCTCCTCTATCCTTTCCTCTCTCTCTAAAAGCAATGGAAAAATGTCCTCAGGAAAGCATAAAAAAATAAACTGCATTCATTCATCCCACAAACATTTAAGGAGCACCTATTAAGTGCAATGCATTCTGCCAAGTGCTAGGGAGTCCCTGATGAATAACAGAAACACGGCCCTGGGGGATGCTCGCTCTCTCTCTCTCACACACACTCACACACACACACATGCGCGCGCCCATCACTGCAACCCCTGGGAAGCCCTGTGGAGGCCGAGGGCACTACAGTGAGAGAGCGGTGAGGATCGACTCAGCTGAGGTCCCCAGGGCACGACAGCGTGCTACCTTCCTCATTTGAACTGGAAAATTCGGAAGCAGGAACACACGGTCTCCGCTCTGCGATCCTGGCATTTAGAACCTTGTACCAAGAGCAGACCCGCCCTCTCCATCTAGGGACCCAACATTTTCATCACCTCCTTCCTTATGGAAAAATGCCAAATTCACCCCCACTAAAGCATATGGACTGGATAAGCATTTAAAGTGTTACCCAGCACAGGGGATTTACAGTTGGGCAGATATCAGTCACGCTGAAGGCCTCAAAGGCCTCCAGGGTGAGTGCAACAGGGAGATCTGTCCTGGAGCGAGGGGCCCTTCGAAGGCAGCCCTGACGCTGGCCTGGACCTTTCTCCCACAGTGCTGGGAGGAAGGACGGCGGGGAGAGGAGCTGGTAGGGATGGGTCATGACATGAACTTGATACTAGCCGTAGAGCATCACCTAACTCTTTGAGTCTGTTTCTTGCCTACTCAAACCAGGTATTTTATTTGGCCTCACCCCATGTAAATTGCAGGGGCTGACAAAGCAACAGGGTAACGCTGGCCCCTCCGCCTGCTGGTTCCAAGGGTTCACAGGAGTGTATGCGGAGTGCAGGGCAGGGAACCTGCCTGTGGGCCGTGTTGGCTGCTCCTCCTCCACACTGGGGTGCCGAGAGGACCAGAGCAGTCTGGGGGTGCAGACTGGCATGGGGCCCTGTGGCAGAGAGGAGAAGCAGCAAGGACGCCCCTAATTTCGGCTAAACCTGGAGTCCTATTTCTGGGGGGCTGTCCTGGGCCTTCCTCCTCATGGGAAATCTCCTTTCTTACTGTGCAGGATGTGAGCAGAGTCTTTTTCTCCAAAAAGATGAAATTGAAATGAAGGAGGTCTTGGCCAGGATGCGGCTCTCCTACAGATCAAGAACACAGAGCAGGTGCTCTGAGAGGGGAGGCTGGGCCCAGGCCGGCCTCTGTGGCAATTCCCGGGCGCGCCGGTGTGTGTGTGGGGGGGTGTCGGAGAACACCTGGCCCTCCTGGCTGGGGCCGCTTAGACTTGCCGAGAAGGGCTGCAGGGTTCCGACTGGGCTGGACTGCTCTGGTTGATGAGAAACTCGAGGTCTCACACTGGAAGTTGAGAAGCGTGTCGGAATGAGCTTGGTCCTTCTACTTTATGCCCCTCAAAGCCATCTGACAGCCTAAGAGAAGGTCACGAACGTTACACCTCCTCTGTCTTGGTAGCCAGGTGTGGGCTGCTTCCATAGCTTACAGTCCCAAGAACTCTCCTCCACTGTGGACTGAGCCAAGGGGACACCACCAGGACGGGCCCCTCAGATGGGGAATGAAGGGACACCCTGGGCTCTCACTCCGCGGTCTCTCCGTTCTGAGAGAAAGCGCCAAACACAGAAGATCTGAACATCTTTGAATGCTTGATGCTCTGCCAAAAAGGCAGCTGGACCGCAGTCAACAATGTGAGTGTAAACACATGTGCATCACTGAGAGCGGGTCAGAGCTGGTGGTGGCTGGCCAGGTTAGCGCCGGGGGGAGTCAGGCTGGGCGCCCCTCGGCTGCTCCCTGTCCCCCGCATCCTAGCAGGCTCAGGGGGGTGGGGGCGCTGCGCGGCTTAGCTCTCTCCCCAGTGCTAAGGTTGGCTGGCACCTTGTAGGCGCAGGTACTTGTTCACTCAGTGAACAGGCCGAGTCCCCACCCAAACCAACCCTCCCGGCGAAGAGGCGGCCAACTGAGGAGCCCTCTGAGAGGCCGCCTGGCGAAGGCAGCTGCCTGCGGCACGCTACAACAGGACAGCAATGAGGCCGACAGCCCTCATCTTGCCCATGGAAATCTTTCTCAAGTGAAGGCTCCGTGTGGTGGGACTCTGGCTGACTCTAAGAGCAGCCACCTAGTTAGAGATGGAAGTGGGTGCTTCCCTTTGGGTACGAGGCCCAGGGGCACCTGGCTTCTGGGAGCTCTCCCAGCCCCCCAGGCTATGGAGGGAAGTGCAGCTTCCTCTGACCCCAGGCGCCCCAGCTACTTCACGGGATTGTGAGAGTGGATGGGACCAAGCGGAGGTTGGGACGGGGAGGCCTCACTGGTCGGCCCCTGCGGAAAGCAGGCTGCTCCAGCCAGCGCTGTGCCATGGCCACATCTGTGTGAACGGTCTGGGTGCAGGAGAGCCACAAGGGGGGCCACGTACACAGTGCTTTCTTTGTGTCTGACGGTTGGCAGCCTTGAGCCAAAAGACCTCTTGAAACTCCCTGAAGGTAACGTGAACACTTCTTCCCATGACAGGGTGCTGTGACTTCCAATAACCCAGGCGGCCCTGTCCACTTGCCTCCCTGAAAGTGCCTGGGCAAGAACAACGGAGTGTGTCCCCACTGTTAGGGGCAGCTACGAAGACACTGAGGCGACCACCCAGGCCTGGCCTAGTAGTGGGGCCAGCAGGGGCTTGTGAAGTGGAAAAGGAGCCTCTGGAAAGGCAGGGTCTTGCTGCGGACACTTCAGTGCCACCTGGGAGCCGAGGGAGCAAACACCTCTCTTCTGGCCTACACCTCACGGCACTGGGGAATCCAGCTGCCGGGACCGGCGGGGTCCTTGGTGGGTTATGACATCGACACTTCCTGCAACGTAGTGTTCACGGAGGCCTCACTAGGCGCCAGACCCTGTGAGAAGTGCTTCATGTGCATCACCTCATGGGAGACTCATCAGACATCCATGACATAGGTCCCGGCGTCACCCTCACTGCACAAGGGGGAAAGCTGGGCCTCAGGGAGGGCAGGGAACTTGCCGAAGGCCCAGGTAGCATGCCAGAGCCAGGGTGGGAGTCCAGGCAAGGGGACTTCCCAACCCGCTTCTCACCCACTCCTTGACGGCCAGTCTGTGAGGGGAGTGGGTGCCCCAGTGAGAGGACCCCAGTTTCGCCCCAAGAGAGGCCACCGCGAGGAAGGGGTGAGGGTGCGAGGGGCCCGCACAGGCACAGAGCGTCTCCTCCGCCTGCATCTGCCCTTCCCAGGGGAGGCCCTGCCACTCCTAGACGCAAACACCCACAGACCTTCCCGTGAACAGACTCTGGCGAAGTGGCTAGAAACTGCATTCTGGGCTATACTTCTCTGTGGAGAACAAGACCATCTCCATAAGGGACGGGGAGTCGGGAGGGGTTTTTGTTTGTTTGTTTTGTCTTTTGGTAGTGAGTGTTGGGAATAAAAGACCCTTTTCAAAACCACTTCCCTTTCAGATCTGCCCTGGATTAAACTCTGGAGACCCAAAGCCACACCTTCCCACTTCCTGTAGCCGGCTGGGGCCCAACACGCGCACGCCCAGATTCTTTGCGCTTCAAGCTGAGAGCCTGCACAGATGGTGAGCAGCGGCATGGGAGGTAAACTCGGAGTCTGTCTGTGGCCAGCCTTTGCCTGGAAAAGGGGGAGGGCCCTTTAACATGGGCCCATTTCCTTTCAAGTGACCTAACTTTGGACTTCTCTGAGACAGAGCCATTGGCCAGATGTTTGCTGAACACCCCTCTCCGCCAACTTCTGAAGCTCTATCTTTCCTGCAGTTCCGAGTCCTGAGCCAAGTCCTGAGTCCTGGGACGAGGTCGTTAAGACAAGGAGAAGCGCCCGGGCTGCAGGGACCGTCAAGGGCCTCCTATTGGCTTTATGGAGCCAGCACATCAGAGATGCTCAACAGTTACGGCCTCCCGCGTGAAAACCAAGGGCCTTGCTCAGAGCTGTGGGGGAGGGGGCTGGAGCGGCCATTCTTTGCCAGAATCCCTAGCCTTGGGAGGCTTCACCTGAGTGAGGCAGCAGGAAGCCACGGAGCGCACTGGACAGAGGCTCCGCCTGGAAGTCTGACTCCAGCTGTCAGCATGAGCTTCTCCCAACCTCCGAGAGTCACCTTGCCTCCACCGCCTGCATCCTCACAGGGAACAGCAGGGGGCTGCACTAGGTCGCTAAGGGCTCCCAGTTCTAACCTTCTAAGAAGCTATGATTCTCTTCTTCTCCCAGTCTGGAGATAAAATAGGGACAAAAACTGTGAGCTTACAGGGGGACGGATTCAGTGATTTCCAACCCCCTCCCCGACCCTACCCCTGTGCTGAGTGGCTCTGGGTCCTGGCTAGGAAAGCATTTAGCAGAGAAGACAAATGGACCCCAGGAAGCTTCTTGGTCGTTCACAGGCCTCAGATAGAGGCCTGGGATGTGTCCTTGGCCGGAGTCCCTGTTTCAGGCTCCCTCTCAGGAACGCTGAGACTGATCCCAGAGATGAGCTGTCAGGAGCAATGTGTTCCTTCTCGAGTGAGGAACCCACCTCTCCCACCCTCCCAGGCTGAGCTGAAGAAGGCCCATGATCCCTGCAAGGTCCCTGCAAGCCCCCGTCTACATGAAGTTCCAGAGGCACACAACCCAGAAAGATGAGGCCCAGGTTCTGCCTTCCCAGCCCCATAAGGGGTTGGGTCAAAGCTCCGGTTCTCGGCGAAGGCTGTGTGAGACAGAACGGAGTCTCAGAAGGAAAGAACAGGGCTACTCACTGTCTTCGGGACAATCTGTTTCTTGGGCTGCCCAATCTTGAAAGGAATCCTGAAAGACAAAGAGACCAAGAGGGGTGTTAGGAGAAATGGGGATATGTCCAAATAGAACTAATGAAATACAGGACCCTGTCCCCAGAAAGGTAAGGAAAAGTGGCGGGGCTCGCTCCCTGCTGCTCGTACCACGTGCCTGGTGGGTCGAGGACCGTCATCCTCCCGTGGACAGTGTCAGACGGAGGGCCTGGGCACCACCTTCTGCCCCAGAGCACCTCCCCTGACAGCCTGCTGTTTAAATGCACTGCGAAGGGGAGGGCAGGAACGGGAGGCACTGCACAAATAACAGTCCCCATAACTTGTGTCTCAAGGGGCTGCAAGGTCAGAAACTACAGGCTTGCTCAGATCGCTGTTATCCTCGAAAGCATCTTTAAAAGCACCCTAAGAACCACACATCTGTATTAGGTGCCTCACTACTTCTCCACAGAGGGACAGACTGTGGCTCTGCAGGGCTGCCTCTACGGCTGGGGAGAGGTGATAAATTGCAGGGGCATTAAGGACCAGCCAGGCTGGGCTGTTTCCCGTGAGAACTGATAGAAACTAAATGCCGCCAACTCCTAGAAGAATGTGAAGTCCAGCCCCAGTCTGCCGTGAACTTGCCAGGGGGCCCTGCGCCACAGGCTCCCCACTTAGAAAAGGAAGGCGGCTTGGCATAAGGGCAGGGCCTGGCTGAGGAGTCGCTGCCTGAGCAGCAACCCTGCCTCCTCTCCACGGAGCATGCTGTCCTTTGGCAGGCAACCTCTGCCCTCTGCCTTAATTTCCCACTCGGTGAAGCAAGAGGGTTGAGCTGGATAATCTGGAAGCTTCTTTAAGGAGCTGAGCATTTTATGACTCTATAATTCTGGGAAGAAAAGCAGTGTGGCCAGGCTGGGAGGCAAACAGTGTGTCCCACCGTCAACAGACAGTGGACTGCGCGTCCCCTCCCCCAGGGAGGGGTGCAGTGGGCGCCCCTGCGGTCAGTTCAGGGACAGGGCTCCAGTAGGCGCTCCAAGGGTGTGGCTTAGACCACCGTGCTCCTACTCTCAGTCTCTTCCATTCAAACCTCCCACTCCCAGGGCTGCACCTGCCCCCTCCACACCTTCTTCTCCCGGAGCCTGGCTTCTCTTGGCCCAAACTGACCAACACTGTTGCTAAACCCAGTGGTATAATTAACCACCGATAATAACCCCAGACAGCGATCTGGTTAGAGGATCGGCCGGCCTGAGTCACGGCGGTTTAAATTTAATTTCTGGAGGACATCCTGTGTATTGTTAACCCACCCCGTAATTTGCAGTGTTAACCCTGTCGGGGCTGGCTGATTCACGTGGCTTCTGTAAACAAATCATCTCTGGCTATATAATTACCAGGGGGAAAGGTAAGCCATGGAACTGAAAAGGGAAGAAAAAATAACATTGCTATTTCCCTTTCCCAGACCTAATGAGGAAGGTTAAGGACAGATGAGTTCCTTGGTCCTTTCCCTGGGCCCCCAGTTACATGCCCCCAAATCAGATGACAGTGGACTGACATGATGGTTTTGGACAGTGAACAACTGCCCTCAAGGACCATTTTGGTGACAGTGCAAATGAGGTCCAGCTGGCATTGCGAAAAGACTGATCCTGTTTTGCACGAAGCATGTGGTGGTGTAAAAAGATCTGGACCGGGAACCAGAAAAGCTGGTCTCAGCCTCTGACCAGTTCTGTGATCTGAACAAACAGCAGTCTCTCTGGAGCTCAGTTTTTAAACCCTAACACAGAGGAGTTGGAATAGACGTCCTTCCAGCTCATCTGCAACATCAGTTCTAAACCAAATCTCCATTCTAAGAA
>PVKM010034470.1:0-15555 GCA_004027735.1 Carollia perspicillata
ATGAACTCAGAGCTGTATTTATTCATTGTTTCAATGTGCATTAATTGAGTGACTTTTATGGGTAATGACCCTGAATCTTGGAGGGTATGGGGAAAGAGGTAATAGGGATAATGTCCAGTTTATATCTTTGGAAACTTGGCAGTAGCAGTGGGAAAGTTCAGGAGAGGGAACAGCTCTGGGAAGGCTGACAGAGGTGAGATGAAAGACCTGCAACCAAACCACGCCAGGCTTTCCTGGGTATACTTTTCTTGCTTTTAACTTGGGGAAGGACAGAGGGTCAGCACTCTACCAGGTAAGGGTTTACATGGAATGTAGATACTTTAATTGATATTTACTTAACTAGTGGAATAAGGGAGAAGAATATGAACTTGCAAAAACTGGGGGCAGCTATTTGACTTACGGTATCAGTCAAGCAAGTGCTATTGGCCCATGGAGCAGGATGCCAGATGTGAAGGAGGCGGAGCATTGAAATATCATGGCCAGATAACCTCAACTGTCCCTGATGTTGAAATGCCTTCAAGTATTTATTTTAAGCACAGTAGAGATTATGGGAATTAAACAAGTCATATAGTTTTTTTTTTTCCTGGAATTATCATTTCAAGTTCATTCCAACACTCAAATAAGGCAGCATATTAATTATAATAATTTATTTCATACATTCAAAACTCATGGCCTAAAATATAAATGTAACACCAATAGAATATTTTAATAGTTTATAGTGTTTGGCTATTTGGTAAAAAATACAGTAGTATAAAACATGTACTTTTGTCTCCTTATTTTAAATTCAACCCTCAGGAAATTGGTAATAATTTATAGAACATAGACTTATAACAGCTTTAGTCGAGCAACGTAAGATTAACTACAGAAACTTGGAGCAAAACTGCCAAAGAGGGTGCCCAGATGCAGAATTTCTTGATATGCTAAAATAAAATCCCAGCTGATCCAACTCTTTAAAATCACTTTATGTTTCTCAAACATGTATAATGTTTAGAGATAGAGAAGTGGAGAGAGCAGGAGGAAACCAAAACATACTTGTTCAACTGTAGCTGTATACGATTTTGCAAGATTTAAATTTTCTTCATGAAATTATGTTGTGCCTTTTACAAATGAAATTGTATAGAAAAACATATATAACTATTGACTAAATTCTAAAAGGAAAGACTTTAGAGTTCATTGTGCATAGCTTCTTAATATTTAATAATTCCATAATCATTATGAATTTTTAGCAACTGACAACTTCAAAGTTAAAAACTCGAATTTATACAACTATTACAATTTTAACTTTATTTTTTCAAGATTTGATTTATTTACTATTAGGCAGAGGGAAAAGACAGGGAGAGAAACATCAGTGTGCAAAAGATACATCAGTCAGTTACCTCTCACATGCCCCCAAACAGAAATGGCCCACAACCCATTCACAGTCAGGGCACATGCCACAGTCAGGCCTGTGCCCTGACTGTGAATCAAACTGATGACCCTTCAGTTCACAGGCCAGCGCTCAGTCCACTGAGTCACAGAACCCAGGACTGCAATTTTAAATTTTAACCAGTCTTTATTTTTGTCTTATTTCTATGCTTCATTATAATCAAATATGTTATTTGTTGGATTTTATTTAGATATCATGACTTTAAATAAACTATGTATCAGAGAAAACAATCTGATTTATAACAATCTGCTTTTCACATATTATCTGAAATAACTAAATGACATAAAATTGATAGTTGACTGTTTACATATATCAATTAGTAATCTATAAGTACTTGATTTACCTGATTGTTCCATTCTTTAACTGATATGTATAGACACCTTGAAAATAAGCGGGAGTATATTGTATAGTATTAAATTACAGCCCCCACCTCTTAAATATATTTATATTATCTTGAATATTATAGCTTGTTATATAACTTTTCTTACATTTTATAGGGCTTCAGTATTTTTTATATAAAGTAAATGAAACATTTTTTCAAGACTTTATTTTATCTGACAGTAAATACAGTCTATTAATTTTGGATAAATTGTTATTATTTTTTACTCTGTCTCATTTAGCTTTTTATTTCCACTTTGGGTTAAAATTCTAGGCTAACATATCTATAAAAACATAAATTAAAATATAATACATTATCACAATTATATGAATTTATACATAGTGAAGTTTAAAATAAAATATGATTGCTGATTGGTACAAGTCTTCAAACTCTCCATTTTGATTAATTGAAACCTATTCTCTTTTGTCTTTTAAAAACTTTAAATTACAAATTTATAAATGAAGAGATTAATTTATGTGTTTTCAAATTATTTATCTAATCTTGTAAAGGTTCTATAAAGTTTGAAATAATGTCACATTCATTTCTGTAAATATTTTTCCTCTTTAAGTAAATGTCTAGATTGTTTATCTCCCTATTTTTTTCTTTTTCAATATAACTTGTTGCAGAGAGAGATATGCTTGCTTTTTTTATAAATGAAAATAAACCTCATTTCCTTCTTATATAAACAGTATCCTTATATAAATAAACTAATAAAAACATTAGTTTCATTTTAGAATAGTTTTAGATTTACAGAGAAGTTGCAAAGATACTGGAGAGTTTCCATACACCTGGACCCCATTTATCTCCTTATTGAATCTTACCAGGCATTACCTTACATTAGTCACAACTGATAAACCAATAAATACCTTGTATTAAATAAAGTCCATATTTTTGTCTTAGTTTTTAGCTAAAGTCCTTTGTCGGTTCTAGAATCTCATATATAGAATACTACATCATATTAAGTTGTCATATGTCCTAAAAGTCCCCTTGACTATTTCTTTTTTTTTAATTAATTTATTTTTTTTAGATTTACCTATTTTTTTTATTGATTATGCCATTACAATTCTCCCATTTCCCCCTTCATTCCCCTCCACCCTGCAAACCCCCTCCCACCCACACTCCCCCTCTTTAGTTCATGTCCATGTGTTCGATGACATTAGCTTGGAAGTTTTGAGGGGTACATGCCTGGTGTTTTGTGGACTACCAGCTTTGCTTCATGCGATGGTTTCTTCATGGTTAGATTGTGGTTGCAAGTTTTGAAGAGAAAAGCCATAAAGGTTAACTGCCATTTTCAGTAGATTATTTTAAGGAATTATGCTATCAAGATGGCTTACCACTGATAATGTTTAAAAAATTCCACATTTCCATAATAATTTATACTTACAGAATAATTAATACTTAATGTTACAGAAATTTGAAAATGTACTTTTGCTTGACATGCAGTGATTTGAAGGCTAATGGCAACACACTAAAAGAGATGCACATCTCAGGGAAGACTTATTTTTTAAGTGTGTGAGATGATAAAGCAAGAATGTCATTTTATTTTATTTAAAATGAAAAGGAAAAATCTTTGTATGTGCCAGTATAATTAGGTGTCATGTAATCTTATTTCCCTAATTCAAGTGTTTGGTTTGAGAAGTGCCTAACTTCATCTCCTGAGAAATAAAAATCCATTGTTATGCCATTAAAATAAAAATATATTTTCCCTGTGTCATATGGAAAGCAACTTCAAAGTCAACAGATATACTAAAAATGATAATGTGAATTAATAAAATATGAAATTTATGGACCGAAAATCAAGGTGTGTCATGCTTCTTAAATTATTTTCATAAGCAAAATAGCAGATTTCATTATCCAAAGTCGGAGCTGTATAACAAAATATCATTCTAAATTTATTATTATTATCAAACCATGCCTATTCTATTGAAAATAAGCAGAAAGGGCAACTCAGAAGTAATAGAAAATTCATTTTGAATGAGATATGAAAAGTCAGTTTAAAACTAGAACTTCTATAAAAATATAAAATATGTGTGTATATATGTATGTGTGTATACATATATAAATATACATATACATATACATAAACATATACATACATACATACATATATATATATATGATATCTGTCTGGAAAATGTCTAACCATTGTTAATACAACAAGAATGGTTTGCACAACCTTGATGTAAGCTGGCAGCCAAGGAGAGTGGACTGGAATGTGCAAGTGTGAACAATGAGACCTCACTGTACAAGTCAATGAGGGGTGGATCCATTGAGTGAGCATGTGTGCTGTGTGGCTATCACATTCAAAATGACTGAGCAAGTAGAGCAACAAATCTGCACCAAATTTTGCATTCAGCTTGTACATTCCTCTGCAGAAACTATTTGGATGATTCAGAAGGCCACAGTTATAGGCAACTGGTGATTGGCAACTTCATCATGACAATGCACCCACTCATGCATCACGTCTCCCACAGTGTTTTTGGTGAAACATCAAATTACCCATGTGCCTCAGCCCCCTACAATACAGATTTGGTGTCCTACTACTTCTGACTTCTCTCAAAACTAAAATCACCTTTGAAAGGGAAGAGATTTCAGACCATCGGTGAGATTCAGGAAAATTCAGTGAGGCAGCTGATGGTGATTCCAACAAAGGATTTTGCACAGTGTTTTGAACAGTGGAAGAGATGCTAGGAGAGGTGTGTGAGGCCCTGAGTTGCCTACTTTGATGGGGACTGTGGTGTCATTGTCCTATGTACAATGTTTCTTGTATCTAGCATCTTCTTTAATAAATGTCTCTTTTTCATATTACGTGGCTGGGTAATCTCTGGATGGACCTCGTATACTAATATGTACATATATTACATATTGAATATGAAGAACTTGTGAATTGGATAAAGTGCTTATTAAATAAAGCTGACTTTAAAATTTATGACCTGTCTTCCCCCAACTCCCCTGACATCTGACAGTTGTCAGTCTGTTTTATGTAACAATGCTATTGTTTGTTAAATTATTTTGTTGATTAGATTCACATATAAGTGAAATTATATGGATAAATGGGGGCAGAAAGATATGTGATTTTGGGTGTTTAGTGTCCAATGCAGTATGCAGATAATGTTTTACTGAGTTGTACTCTTGAAACCTGTCTGGTTTTATTGACAAATATCATCCCAATAAATTCGATAGAAATAAATAAAATTAATGACCTGTAAAACTGAGCTAAAATTACACAAAATGCTCAAGACATGGGAAATTAAAATAGAAATTAAGAAATTTCTATTTTATACAAATGTATAAGTTGTAGTTCCAGACATATAACATAGTCAATCTGGTCGGACACATGGCTATGTCTCCTTCTTTTTCCTTATTAACTGTCATTTTTTCTAAGTCATAATACCAGCCAGAAAAGGCATTGCTCCTTTTTTTCAGTCTCTTTTCAGAATACAAACCCTATCTCAGACCTTTATTTCAACAACTTACTAAGGACCCTCTCTCCAGGTACTTGATTTTACTTCTACTACCTTAAAAGAATCTTCATTCTTGGATTTTCTATTCACTTTCTGATTCTGAAACTAGCAGTCCTGCCTACTTAAACTCAAGTATTTTGTGTATGTGTGTGTTTATATTCTGTTTGTTTTCAGAAGATGTTTTAGGAGAAATTGAGTGATAGCTTCATTGGATATACATATGTTCACACATATTTACATGTATAATTATTGTATAACCATACTATTCCTTATATAATAATATTTATTATTTTAGCATATAAAACACCATTTTATATTATAATTTTTAAAATATCTTAACATATTTTCACTCTACAGTGATTAATAATTTATTATTATATATATCAATATATATTATTCCAAAATAAAATTTTGTCAACATAGAGAAAATTAATGTATCATCAGTACACAGAACACAAGAAATGTTAAAGAAAACTTATCAGGCAGAAGGAATGTAATACCAGATGAAAATACATATTTACATTTAAGAGATGTAGAGCACCAGAAAT
The DNA here is from genome assembly GCA_004027735.1 of Carollia perspicillata. Taxonomy (NCBI): domain Eukaryota; kingdom Metazoa; phylum Chordata; class Mammalia; order Chiroptera; family Phyllostomidae; genus Carollia; species Carollia perspicillata. Next base: position 5,818 of record PVKM010034470.1, read on the forward strand.
TGTAACTACATAAAAATATGAGATATGTTTCTTATTACTTAAGTCTCTTTCAAAGATAATTGACTGCTTAAAATAATAATGTAGACTGTAAAACTTTCACATACATATACATTTGAATACATACACACATGTACAATATAAAAATGAATACACACATATAAACATACATGGTAACACGCTTGTAGAGACTAGGAAGGAAATACTGTATGCTATTTTACACTTTTTATACACTATGTAGAGGCATATAATCTCTCTAGAAACTAGATTATTATAAGTTAAACCAATCATTAAAATAACACAGAGAGATAAAACCGAAAATGCGGTTGAAGTGATAAAATACATATATAGCAATGCTTAACTAAAAAAAACTCTGAAAAACTGAAAAAAGGTAGAAAAAGAATAGATGAAGCAAATAGAACATAAACAATGGCCCTGGCTGGCATAGCTCAGTGGATTGAGCACGGGCCTGTGAACCAAAGTGTTGCTGGTTTGTTTCCCAGTTGCGGCACATGCCTGGGTTGCAGGCCAGGTCTCAGTAGAGGGCATAAGAGAGGTGACCACACATTGACGTTTCTCTCCCACTCTCCTTCCCTTCCCCTCTCTCTAAAAATAAATAAATAAGATATCTTTTTAAAAAAGAACATAAATAATGTGATACAATACATGTCTTAATGCTTCAATTAAAAGGCAGAAAATTTCAAATTGGATTAAAAAGCAAGCTCTATATATCATCTCTGAGGAAAAAAACTATGAATATAAAACCAACAGTACATTAAAAGTGCAAAGACTGAAAAAATAAACCACACAAATACTAGTAAAAAGAAGGTAGAATTACTATTTTAATATTACATAATTTTGAATTTAAATAATCTAATATTACTGGATATTAACAAAGTCATCTCATAATAAGAAAAGTATAAATTCATCAAGAGGATGTAATAATCTTGAATATTTGTGCATCTAAAAGCAGACCTTCAGAGTATATGAAATTTAAGCCAATTCATTGCATATGTGAAATAATCTACAATTACAGTTAGAAACTGCAATCCTCTTCTCCCAACTATTGAGAAAATAAATGGACATAAAATCAATGAAGACATAGAATACTTGAAGAACATTACCAAGTTGATCTAATGGACAATTACAGAATATTTTGTTCAACAACAATTAATTACACATGAAACATTTTTCAACTTGGCATAAATCAAGCCTCAGTAAACTCAGAAGAGTGTAAGCACCTAAAGTATGATTTCAGACTGTACTGGAATTAAATTAAAAGCAAATAACACATAATTCTATGGAAAATCTAAAAAAATATGGTGTGGGGGAAAAGAAAATTCTAAATAACCTACAGGTCAAAAAATTTTAAAATAATATTACTGTAGGAAGTATTTTTACCAAGATAAAAGTGAAAGCGCCTTACCAAATTAATGGGATATGCCAATCAATACTTAGGAAAATTAAGGGCAATAAAGAAAAATAATCCCAAACTAGTGCTCTCAGCTTTGGCTTCAAGATACTAAATTAAGAGGAAAAAAATGAAACCCCAAAATAGTGCAATTTGATGGAATGAATGATCTGAACAGAAATCAATGAGATGGAGGGTAAACAATGGAAAGATAACTATAAAATAAAATTAATTATATAATAAAATTAATAAAATTCATAAATCTAGACAGAGAGCTCTGAAAAAAGAGAAAAATCACAAATCATCATTATGATTATAGAGAATATTATAAACAATTTTATTCCAACAAATTCAAATTAAATTTTACATTTCAAACTTCTTTTTTTACAAATTATTGACAAATTTCCACTCTTTAGGAGTTGTCTGAAGTTTAGTACTGAAAAAAATTTGTTAATTACAAGACACATACTCTTAAAAGTTCATCGACTTGTGTAGTTTCTACTGAGCATGCACAAAACATTAAAAATGCTCATAATCTCACATAAACAGCCTGAAACACATGTCATCCAACACATTTCTTCAAATTTCGTTGAAGTAGAAATAAACTTAAAGTGAAAAAAGTTGATTTCACATAGCTAGAATATTCCATATCGATTAAAGAAATTAACATTTTAGTTAAACATTTCCCACAGAGATATTTCTAGGCATAAATTGTTTCACTTTAAAATTATGCCAAACATTTAATGAAGAAATAATACCGATTCTACAAAAACTCAGATAATTGAAGAGGATGGAACACTAATTCTATGAAGTCAATTTATCTTAAAACCAAAACCACACAAATACCTTATAAGAAAAGATAGCTGCAGCTCAGTATCTCTCTTGAATGAAGATGCAAAACAAAAATACTTGCCACGATTTTAAAACAGAATCTAATACAACAACAGAACATTTCACCATGATCATTATTTTGGAAATATGAAGTTGGTTTCACACTTAATGTTGTTTAATGCAAACAACCATATTTAAAAAAAAACTAAAAAGAAAAAAAAACATAAGACCATCTCAATATATGCAGAAAAATACACTTGAAATAATCCAATATTTATTCATGATAAAGGCTCATAAAACTAGAAACAGAAGAGACTTAATCTGATAAAAGGCATTGTGGTAAGCAGAATGTCTCTTCCCCCTAAATGGCCCATATTCGAAAGCTGCTACCACAAATAAAGAGCTAACACACCGGTGAAGAAAGCTGACAGAATACAAGACTAACATACATTGATTGTATTTGTGTATATTAGCACAAAAATCAGAATTAACTAAAAGTACATTCATAAATTATTTAAATTATGAATTGTTTAGGATTTGTCTGGCAAAATATGCATATGACCTGTCACTAAAAACTAGAAAGCATTGCTGAGAGAAATTAAAGGAGACCTACAGAAATGGGAAGAGGAATCTTGAATAAGATTTAATTCCCCTACCACAATTGATTGGTTGATGAATTTAATACAGTTTCCAAATCCCTCAGACTGGTTTCTGATAGAAATCGTGAAACTTATTCTGAAATTCATTTGGACATCAAAAGAATTTGGAATGGTCAAAATAACTTCAAATAAAAGCTGTGCTAAAGAACAAGCCTTGGAAATTAAAGGGTAATTGAATAGGGACCTCCAGAGACATACATATATAATCTAATCTCACCTGAGGTATGTTTACATTTCAAAGGAGGAGGAAACATGGAGTGATTTCTTTGTATTTCAAAGAATTGTAACTAGGAATCTTTACCTTCTCTTCCTAAGGTAAACTTGTTTCTATTTAAAGGCAAGTCCTCTCTCTCCCTCTCTCTGCTCTTGCTAACACTTCAATATAAACATAAACTTAATGTATGGGAAACAAAACTATAATCCAGATCACTTTTGGCCAGTTTTTAATGAGTTCTTATTGAGATTTTACTGTGTTCCTGCACTCTTCTTGAAATTAGGAACACATCTGTAAAACAGTAATGGTATTTGCCATTCAACATGTTTACAATGGAATGATGACGGTAATCCTAAAAGAAAAAAAAACACAAAACAACAAAACCTCAAGACAAAACTGTGGTAGAAGTGGCAGCGGAGATTACACAGACTGGGTAAACAGCAGAATAAATTTGCTAGAAAACAGAAATACAAGAGTGTTCCTATGTTAGATGTAGACATCCCACCCAACCCCCAGCTTTTTCTCCAATTAGGAGAAAGCAGGTATGTGCTCAGGGCAACTGATATTTCAGGAACAGTGATGTTAATTAACTTTCCCATTATCTCTGCTCCCCCAAATAGGAGAGAATCAGCAGCAGTATCTTAACATAATGTGCAAACTCCATGAAGTGTTAAAAGAGAATGAGTGATGTGTCATTAATGAAAACACCAAATTAGGGACAGGAGACGACAGGGGCAAACAGCAGACTGCTGGAATGCTGTGACTGTTCAAAGGAGAGCTTTTACTAAACTGTTGTTGACCTGTCTTGTGTCCCTGTGTACAGTTTTCTTTCCCAGAATATCATAAAAGCAACAATAAAGGCTGTTATTGTACTAGACTAATTTTCAATAAGGCAGATGGGTTCTCTGGTACGAGTCAAATGTAAAATGAAAGCAGTGTGATCTGAAATTAGTGATCCAGGGAACAACATTTTTGGATGATTTGGACATATATCCTTGACTTAACTGGAGAAAATACATTAATTAAATCTATGTCTGAATTTTAGGAAATCATAAAAATAGTTTAAGTACCTGAAATTATATCCTCAAAACATAATTTTGAATGGATCCAATGGAAATAAAAATGACTTCATATTAAAATATTTAACATAAAATTCTAAAATTAATATTATCTAAAGTTTAAGAAAAATGGAAAGACAGTTTATAACCAAGACAAATACAAATGCCAGAAGTCCATAAATATGGTGTTACAGAAACTATAACTACTACTTGCTAAAAAAGCAGAGGACAGGAAAGGAATGTCTTAGCTATATCTAGAGGGAAAAAATGAACAGAAAATTCATTGGCCTGATGCTGAGAAGAGATGGTCAACCCCCCCCCCCGAAACTTATTAAGATGAAGTCCTAAAATGTTATTTTGAGTGCATTTTCTTTGTCATTCGGGAAAGAGGTAATTTTAAACCAAATTAAGGAAAACATTTAGTAACAAAATACTGAGAAAAAAACTTAAGAGAGCCACTGGCTAATTAAGTTTAAGATTTCTGGCTCAAATTACATCTTCAGGCACCGAATGAAATTGATGAGGACATTGAACTTACAGGAAATATGTGTGAGAATGATGGAGTCGGTGAAGGTATTAAAAATGCAGACTGGAAGTCTCAGAGAGGACGAAGATTAAGTCTAGAGTTAATCTCCAGATTAGACAAAGTTCAATACTGGTCATGTCCAAGATAGCAGAACTCAACATCAATTGGTTAATTTGTGAGCACTTCAAAAAAGAAATGACAAATATCTGAAATTCTATAAAGTAAAGCTTGTTTGGAAAGGTCATAGATCAAGTTTAAGAAATTACAATGTTTAGAGCAAAGGGTATAATAGCTGTCGCATTTTCTGTGCTTATTGTTCTCATTTGGAATATTGTGCTAAATTCTTAATGAAACTCGTTGGAGAAAAATGCTGACATACTAGAGCAGTCCATCTCTAGAAGTATAAGAAGAGGGAGTAAACAATTAAAGCCATGGAATTTATTACGTTGTGGTGGGCAATGAAGATGTTTAATAAGAGAGATACTTCAGAGTGACAATTGTGGGTACATATTTGAAAAGACAGCATTTGGACTAGGACATGGAGGTGATCATTCACCTCCCCTTATGGATCGTTGTGGTGTAATTTGATTTGAAAATGTGGGCACTCATGTTGGATTACCACCTGCTGGAGATCTTTTATGAAGGATGCTAGAAATATACAAACAATAGAACTGCTGGCCTTAGGTCTTTCCTCCACATCTCAAGGTACATGTTACTGAATATATGCTGACAGCAAATCTGAGGTTAAGAATGACTGGTTAAAAAAAGAATGGCTGACTCCGTGCAGATAGCCACAATTAATGTGCTAATCTGTGCAACTTTGAAACAATAAATTACAATCTGTATATTTCTATACCATTATGAATTTAAAAGAATTTTTCTCTGCTTATGGAGTCACTTGTAAAGAACTATAATTTATATAATTTAAACTGGGAAAAAGACCCAAAATCTATTGTAGAGGATGCAGTGCATGTTGAGGGGATGATCGAGGTGCTCCGATGGGTTTTACATACCTGCAGTTTCTTCAGCCCTGTAGAAAAATTCCAGGGACAAATAAAATATGTGTTCTCATTCTAAATATCTATTATAGCCATTACACTGTATAACAGTCATTACCGAATATGTTGCATTTTCTACCATCTAAATTGGTAAGTCTCCATAATTAACATTATATTCATTGCAGAAGCTATTTCTCATATATCATCCAATTCATAGAATTAAGTAACAGAGCTCCCAGGGGAATTTGCTTTATCCACCTATAAAGGAACACAGAGCATTGCAAATTTTTACTTACAAAACACTTTCTTCTAATAACTACAGCAACATATTCAATTTCATTATGTATCTGTATATATAAAATGCACTTAGAAAATATTAGCTAATAAACTGTGAATCGAGTGTTATAATTTGACTTCTACAGCCCTTCTGCTCTACTCTAAACTTATAATGATATCATACATTTAAGAAAAAAGGAGTAATTAAAGGAACAATTAATCTATGTTGAAAACCATCATCTTATAAGGCAAAACAGATTATAAGCACAAATCAACAGGTGGGTTTATATAGTCCTGCTTTCTAGTTTCAGAGCCAGGGAATAAGCTGAGGACGAAGGAACTGAGGTCTCTTTTGGGAAATAGGAAATAAAGGGGATCCCTTCAATGCAGAACCCAGATCACTTTTCAAAGTAAAGAAATAAAATTGGTTCCCCACTCTGAAATAAGTGGAAAAATTGTAGTGAGTCTTCTGGCTGAATCATGACTTAGAGTTGACATTTAAAGAGGTGGACTGAATGAACCAGATATAACTATGCTGTCAGTCATGCCTTTAAGTTATATGTGGATATCACCATGGAATAGGAACTCTGAACTATAGAAGTTCTGGGTAGAAGATACAAGATAATGATACACAAAATTGTATTGTAAGAAAGGATAATTTCACACACACACAAAAAGAGGAAAGCAGAAACAAAAAGAAATGCAATGGTCACTCACTGTGAACTTATAAATCAAAATTTGGAAATTCTAATTGATGCTTAGAAAGATAGCAAACCAAATTAATTGGAATTTACACCAGATAAAATAAAAATAATAGAAAATACTGAAAATGACTCCAAAATAAATGTTTTATATCTTTGGGAATAAAAAATAAAAGAAAAATAATAAAAATTATAAATTATTTAAAAATAGAACTTAAATATACATGCTTATCAAATTAACTTATGAAAAATCTTTTTTTAATTACAATTTTTTAAACATTTTATTTATTTATTTTTAGAGAGAGGGGAAGGGAAGGAGAAAGAGAGGGAGAGAAACAATGTGTGGTTGCCTCTCATGTGTCCCCTACTGGGGACCTGGCCTGCAACCCAGGCATGTGCCCTGACTGGGAATCAAACCAGCAACACTTTGCTTCACAGGACCTTGCTCAATCCACTGAGCTACACCAGCCAGGGCTAACTTATGAGAAATCTTGAAAATGAGAAAATATGGTCATTGAATTTTTTTTAAAAATGAGTAAGTACAATAAGCCATAGGCCACACATAATTAAAGAAATAATTAGTGTATTGGAATTCAGTTCTGAGTAATTTTCCCAGAGAACAACACAATGAGAAAAAGTAACAATAAATAAATAAATAAATATAAGCAATATTTAGAAACAACACCTCATAACAATCAAAGAAGTATGAGAAACTGTTAGGCATCTACAGAAACCTCCAGGATGAGATACTACAGCAAAATAACGAGAACATTAAAAACTACAAAATCTAAACAAAGTATTGACTTTAGTTAATAAATAACAATAACAATATTTCATATTGTGACAGGGAAATGCACAACAGTGACTTAAGGCAAAGGCACAGCAATACTGATCGGTCCACTTGTAACTCATGGCTGGTAACCTCAACTTTCTTCCTGTTCAGAAATCCTACTCTACGTGCCTTGTCTATTAACTCTTCATTTCTAACCTCAAAGAATATATCATACCTTCGTCTTTCTTCTCAACTATCATTTTTTTAACTGGGAAAGTATAATTAATCAGAAATAAAATATAACAAATTTCTGTGACATGTCTGCCCATCTGCCTGCATTTGTACTCAAATTCTGGTTTTCTTCTTTTGTTAAAGTTTTCTTATCTATATTATTAACCAAGGCCAAAGGTCAAATCTTACATCTTTGCAATAAAATCATCTCCTCTTAAACTATTTTGTTGCATACTTTCTTTGCATTATTAAAGTATGTTTTATTGATTATGCTATTATAGTATTCCCATTTTTTCTCCCCTTTATCGCCCTTTGCCCTGCACTCCCCACCCTCCAGCATACCCCCCCGCTTAGTTCATTTGCAAGAGTTGTACGTATGAGTTCTTTGGCTTCCTCATTACCTACACTATTCTTAATCTCCTCGTGTCTATTTTGTGCCTAGCAATTACGCTTCCTGGGCTTGCATGTTTATTTCCTTCACCATATTGGGATTCTCCTTCATTATGTTTTCAATTTCTTGCTCTTCTTTTTCTCCTTCTGGCACACCTATGATTTGGATGTTGGAATATTTAAAGTTGTCCCAGAGGTTCTTAAGCCTCTCCTCATTTTTTTTGAATTCTTGTTTCTTAATTCTATTCTGATTGGATGTTTATTTCTTCCTTCTGTTTCAAATCCTTGATTTGAGTCCCAGTTTCTTTCCTTTCACTCTCGGTTCCCTATATATTTTCCTTTATTTCACTTTGGATAGCCTTCATTTCTTTCTTCATTCTGAGAACAAACACAGTAATTCCTGTGAGCATCCTGATTACCAGTGTTTGGAACTTTGCATCTGATAGGTTGGCTCTCTCCTTGTCACTTAGTTCTTTTTCTTGAGTTTTGATCTGTTCTTTCATTTGGGCCATATTTCTTTGTCTTGGCACACTTGTTACTTTGTAAGTGGTGGAGCCTCAGGTATTCGTCAATGTGGGGTAATCCACTTGGAGGCTTGTGGTGCTGTATTGGGGGAGGGGTCAGAGAAGTAACAATACCACTTGCCCACTTTCTAGGCTCTTGCTCCACTTTCTGTCACTTTCCTTACTTCCCCCAAGCAGATTTTACCCTTTCAGGTGCTCATTCCCAGGTGAAGGGTTGTGTATGTTCTAGGAATCTTTGGGTCTCTCCATGGGATTCTCCTATGAGACTGGGAGTTTCTCCTGCAGCCACAAACACCATAGATTTTTACAGCCAGAAGTTTGGAGTCTTTAATTTCAAGTGCTGAAACCCTGGGTTTTGTGGTCTAACTTCTCAGTTGTTCTTCCCAGCTTATCAGCACGTGAATGTGGAACCACATGGTCTCCAGCCACCACCTTCCGCTGCGTGTCTTCTTTTCCTGGCTTCCTGTCTCCACCCCTCTTACCAGTCTGGATGAATGTTTCTTTAATTCCTTTGTGTTGGATTTTCATACAATTTCATTTTCTAGAAGTTCCGGTTGTTTTGCTTTTAAATTGTTGTTATCCTTCTTTTGATTGTACAAGGAAGTAAGGCATTTCTACATACACCTCCATCTTTGCTCTAAATCTCTTTCTTTCCATTTTTATTGTGTAATTTATTATTAGCTAATAATAAAGGAATGCAGAGTATGTTTTAATATATTTTTCCATACAAAACTGTATGTTTGCAGAAAAAATTAAAAAATACTGGACAACATGAATACGGATTGATAAAAATCAGTTGACTACTTTTAGACACTGAGTCTAGCATGAATTTTGAAAGGAGCATTTTCAGTTAAATATGAGGTTTCAGTAATCTTATCCTTGTGATTTTATTTACACTGAAGAAGTGAGTTTTGTATTTTAAAATTAATTAAAACCTTGTAAATATTTTTCTATTGAAAGAAATCTATTGCAATATAGTTCACAGGTAGATCAATATAAAAATCCAGTGTACAAACTAAAAATCTTACAAAATTTAGTGATATACATAGAAATGTAACAAGCTTTCTTCACTTTACTAAAGCTATATAAGCATATGCACGTAGTAATGGATAGTTTCCAGAGAAATCTGTCCCTCTACATTTATTTATTT
>PVKM010034471.1:0-15555 GCA_004027735.1 Carollia perspicillata
AGTAGGAGGAATTTATCAAAGAGTGGGACTGTTTGGAGAGTCTGCTGTGACAGCCCCACGGCTGCCTCCCCACCCAACCCAGCAGAGACCCCGAGGTTACGCAGAAGGTGCTGCATTTCCCCATAGTACTGGGAAGGGTTCGCGCCCAAACCTGCAGGACCGAGGCAGCCTAGCTGAGCGTGCATTCTGGCACCCCAGCCTACAGTGATAACCCCCTGGTAAAAAGCACTCTGAAGAAAACCTAGATTCCCCCACTTAAGATATTGGGAAAAGGAGCCAGACTAGCTCTTGGGACAGTGCTTGCAAGACGAGCTGAGTAAACATCAGGAAGGGAGTAACTCCACACCAATCACTCCCCAGCCTCCTCCAGTCAGCAAAACCAGAAAAAACTGGTCTGGCCAGTTTGAAACCAACAAGGGGGGGTGTGTGGTGTGTGTGTGTGTGTGTGTGTGTGTGTGTGTGTGTGTGTGTTGTTTCGAAGTTATTTTTTAAGTAATTTTTTATATTTTAATTATTACTACTGTTTTATCTTTCAATTTCTTTTCCTCTCTTTCCTTCTTTCTTGTTTTAGTCCTTCTTCCTTTCTTTCCAATTTTATCTCTTCTTTCTCCCTTCTCCTGACTTTTTTTTTCTTTAATACCCACCAGTGAGAAAAAAACTTGGAACTCTGAAAGGACCACAAGTGGACCCAAAGAGGGGGCAACCCAACAGCTCAGACAGTGAGACAAATTTCATTTTGCTATTGCAGAGAAACTACAAGTTACTGCATATTTATATTATTAATTTTTCATTATTCTTACATCTTTTATTTTAATGGTATTTTTGTATTCCTCTTCTTTCTGTATAGTCTTCTTTGCTTGGTGGGTTATATTGTATAATTTTACAGGTTACCTCTTCCACAATGTATTGCTAAATCACTTTCCTTCACGTGACTTGTGTTCCATCACCACACTACTCAAAGTCCTATACCCCTATTCATGTTATTCAGATCACACAGATTCTGGCATATGAATGTTGCTCTAATATTATTGTAAATAATTGCTGTTCCACATAATTGTAAATACTTCACAGCACCCTTCCTGGATTTTACCCCATGTCACGGTCTCCTGAACTCTATTATTGTAGTGGTTAACTCTATTCTCTCACACACACCTATTTACTATCCTTTACTCTCACCTTACCCCAGAATCTGACCTCCCACAAACTCACTGCTTTCTAGATCCAACTCACAACCCTTCCCTCCCCAACAAGAAGAGTCTTATCTTCTTCCCATTCTTTCTTAAAACTGGCTAGGTAGGTTGAAGATCTTGGTTAACATGATACATAGCCAAAGGATCTCCTACCTCTTCTGTACCAGGTGCTACTGTAAATATAGAATACTCTCCTGCTGTCTTAAACCATTTTGCCTCCCCCTCCAACTGATCATAAAAAAAAAGTAGGTGGAAGCAGTGAACACCAGGATACCCAAAGGGACTGCGTCACTGAATCTCACAGGTATTCTACCATACCAGTTCACACCATAAAGCCTGGGAGCCAGAACAAATCCATTTAAGAAGCTGAAGCTAACAAGAAGAGTCTCACAAACAATGGGAAGACAAAGAAATAATCCCCAAATGAAAGGAAAGGAGGAAGCCTGAGAAAAAATGCTTCATGAAATGGAGGCAAGTCAGCTACAAGATATTGAATTCAAAGAAATGGTTATCAGGAAGTTCAATGAGTTCACAATGAGCTACCAGAACCTACAGGGGAACTACAATGAACTCACTGCAAACTATATCAACATGAAAAAGGAAAGAGAAACCATCAACAAGGGCCAAAAGGAAATTAAAAACACAATTTCTGAACTGAAGAACACAGTGGAAGGAATCAAAAGCAGAATCGATGACGCAGAAGATCAGATCAGCGAGTTGGAAGACAAAGTAGAAAAAATTACCCAGAAAAAGCAAGAAAAGGAAAAAAGGCTCAGAAAGAATAAAGAGGGATTAAGAGAAATGCAAGACAATATGAAACTTAATAATATCCATATAGGGATACCAGAAGGAGAAGAAGAAGAACAAGAGATAGAAAACCTATTTGAAAAAGTAACAATGGAAAACTTCCCTAATTTGATGAGAGAAAAAGTCACACAAATCCAGGAAACACAGAGAGTCCCAACCAAGAGGAACCCAAAGAGGCCCACTTCAAGACACATCATAATTAAAATAGCAAAATTCCAGCACAAAGAGAGAATCTTAAAGGCAGCAAGGGAGAAACAGGAAGTAACATACAAGGAAGCCCCAATAAGGTTAGCTGCTAAGGTTAACTGCTGACTTCTCAATGGAAACACTCCAAGTCAGAAGAGAATGACAAGAAATATTCCAACTAATGAGAAGAGGCCTGCAACCAAGGCTACTTTACCCAGCAAGGCTCGCAAGCAAGATAGAAAGCCAAATAGAGAGCTTCCAAGACAAAATAAGGCTAAAAGAATATACGTCCACCAATCCAGCACTTCAGGAGATGCTAAAGGGACTGCTCTAAGGAAAGGAAGGAAAAGAGAGAGACACAGAGGAACATAGGTACAAACATGGCAATGAATAAGTACCTATCCATAATAACCTTAAATGTAAATGGATTAAATGCTCCAATCAAAAGACACAAAATAGCAGAATGTATAAGAAAGCATGACCCACACATATGCTGACCCCAAGAAACCCACCTCAGAACAAAAGACCTACACAGACTGAAAGTGAAGGGCTAGAAACAAATATTCCAAGGCAATGGGCAGGACAAAAAGCAGAGGTAGCAATACTCGTATCAGACAAAATAGACTTCAAGAAAAGGGCCATAAAGAGAGACCCAGAAGGTCACTCCATAATATTCAAGGGAAGAATCCATCAAGAAGATGTAAACATTGTAAATACATATGCACCCAACATAGGAGCACCCAAATATATAAAGAAAATATTAGAGGACTTCAAAAAAGATATTGATAGCAACACAATTATAGTAGGGGATTTTAACATCCCACTGTCAAAAATGGACAGACTTTCCAAACAAAATATCAACAAAGATATCGTGGCATTGAACAATGCCCTAGATGAAATGAACTTAACAGATATATATGAGCCCTTCATCCCAAAGAAGCTAAATACACATTCTTTTAAAATGCACATGGTACATTTTCAAAGATAGCCCACATGATACGACACAAAACAAGCCTCAACAAATTCAATAAAATTGAAATCATACCAAGCATTTTCTCTGACCACAAGGGACTGAAACTAGAAGCCAACCCCAAGGGAAAAAAACCAAAACACTCAAAATCATGGAAATCGAATAGCGTGCTATTAAACAATGAATGGGTGAAGAATGAAATTAGGGAAGAAATCAAAAAGTTTCTAGAAACAAATGAAAATGAACTTATGACAACGCAAAACTTATGGGACACAGCAAAGGCAGTCCTGAGAGGGAAGTTCATAGCAGTACAGGCCTACCTAAAAAAGATAGAAACATTTCTAACAAACAACCTAACCCTACGCCTACAAGAACTCGAGGAACAACAACAGAGACAGCCCAGAGCTAGTAGAAGGAAGGAAATAACCAAGATCAGAGCAGAATTAAATGACATAGAGACTAAAAGCACAATCCTCAGGATCAATGAATCCAGGAGCTGTTTTTTTGAAAAGATAAATAAAATCGACAAGCCTTTAAGCAGGCTCATCAAGAAAAAAAGAGAGAGGATCCAAATAAACACAATCAGAAATGAAAGAGGAGAGATTACAACTGACACCTCAGAAATAAAAAGGATTGTAAGAAATTACTATGAGGAATTGTATGCCAAGAAATTTGAAAACCTAGGTGAAATGGACAAATTTCTAGAAAAATATAATTTTCCAAAACTCAGTGAAGAAGAAGCAGAGAGCCTGAACAGACCAATAAACAGCAGATGAAATTGAAGCAGTGATCAAAAAACTCCCAACACACAAAAGCCCTGGACCAGATGGTTTCACAGGAGAATTCTACAGAGTATTTAAGGAAGAGCTAACCCCTATCCTTCACAGACTATTCCAAAAAATCGAAAGTGATGGAAGACTCCCAAACTCTTTTTATGAAGCCAGTATCATCCTAATCCCAAAACCAGATAAAGACACAACAAAGAAACAAAACTTCAATCCAATATTGATGGTGAACATAGACCCTAAAATTCTCAAAAAAATATTGGCAAACCACATCCAGCAATACATTAAAAAGATCATACACCATGACCAAGTGGGATTCATCCCAGGGATGAAAGGATGGTCAATATTCACAAATCAGTAAATGTAATACATCACATAAACAAAAGCAAAGACAAAAATCACATGATCATATCAATAGATGTGGAAAAAGCATTTGACAAGGTATAGCACCCATTTATGATAAAAACACTCAGCAAGGAGGAAACAAAACTGTCACTGTTTGCAGATGACATGACAGTGTACAAAGAAAACCCTATGGACTCCACCCAAAAACTGCTCAACCTAATAAATGAATTTGGCAAAACAGAGGGCTACAAAGTCAATATCAAGAAATCAAAGGCATTTTTGTATGCCAACAATGAAACAGCAGAAGCAGAAATCAAGAAAAAAAATCCCATTTGATATAGCAACGAGAAAAATAAAGTACCTAGGAATAAACCTAACCAAGGAGGTAAAAGACCTGTATGCAGAAAACTACACAACACTGAAGAAAGACTTTAAGACACAAACAAATGGAAGCATGTACCATGCTCATGGATTGGAAGAATTAATATCACCAAAATGGTCATACTACCCAAAATGATTTATAGATTCAATACAATCCCTATTAAAGTACCCATCACATATTTCAAAGGACATAAAGGAAAGAATAAGGAAATGGGACCTCATCAAATTAAAAAGCTTCTGCATGGCTAAAGAAAACAGTATTAAAATAAAAAGAAAGCCAACCGTATGGGAAAGCATATCTGCCAATGACACCTTGGAGAAAGGTTTGACCTCCAAAATATATAAAGAACTCACATGACTTCACTCTAGGAAGTCAGAAAACCAAATTAAAAAATGGGCAAAAGTCTTGAAAAGACACTTCTCCAAGGAGGACATACAGAGGGTCCAGAGACACATGAAAAGATGCTTAGCATCACTAGCCATCAGAGAGATGGAAATTAAAACCACAATGATATAACACCTCACACCCATCAGAATGGCCAATATAAACAAATCAAACAACAAGTGTTGGAAAGGATGCAGAGAAAAGGCAATCCTAGTGCATTGTTAGTAGAATGCAGACTGGTACAACCACTATGGAAGGCGGTATGGATTTTTCTAAGAAAACTAAAAATGGAACTGCCTTTTGACCCAGCAATTCCACTGCTAAGATCATATTCTAAGAACCCCGAAACCCCAATCCAAAAGAACCTGTGCACCCCAATGTTCATAGCAGCACAATTTATAATAGGCAAGTGCTGGAAGCAACCTAGGTGCCCATCAGTAAATGAGTGGATCAAAAAACTATGGTACATTTACACAATGAAATTATATGCAGTAGAAAGAAAAAAGGAGCTCCTACCCTTTGCAACAGCATGGATGGAACTAGAAAGCATTATGCTGAGTGAACTAAACCAGGCGGTAAAAGACAAATACTATATGATCTCACCTTTAACAGGAACCTAAACAACAAAACAAATGAGCAAGGAAAATATAACCAAACACATTGAAATGGAAAGCAGGCTGACAATAACCAGAGGGGAGAGGGGAGGGAATTTCAGGGGAAAAGGGAAAGGAATAACAGGAACAAGTATAAAGGACACATGGACAAAAACTAAGGGGGGGGGAAATGGGTGGGAGGTGGGGAGTACTGGGGGGGTATGGGCTGGGATGGGAGTAGAAGACAGAAAACTGTACTTGAACAACAATTAAAATAAAATAATTTTTTTTTAAAGCTGCTACTTTGCTCTTTAGCTTGACAATTACATGAATAAAAATTTTAAAGTTCTCTTGGATAAGATTAAAACAGCAACTGGTACAATGAAACAGATAGTTGTTACCTTTCAAATTGTTGTGAAAAATAACAGACAAGAGAAATTAAATATTAAAAGAAAAGTATAAATCAGGATGACTAAGATAGATCAGGCATAACAAAAAATAAAAAGTCTAAATTGCCCCATATGCGAGGCAGGCTCTTTTTTTAAAAAAGATTTTATTTATTTATCTTTAGAGGGGAAGGGAAGGAGAGAGGGAGAAAAATATCAATGTATTGTTGCCTCTTGTGCGTCCACTGCTGGGAACTGGCCTGCAACCCAGGCATGTGCCCTGACTGGGAATCGAACCGCGGTTGTTTGGTTCGCAGGCCCGGGCTGAATCCACTGAGCTACACCAGCCAGGGCAAGGCAGGCTCTTTAAAAATAAAAAAAAACATTGAAGATAATAATTATAGAAAATAAAATCTAATATTTTATATTCTTTACATGTAACTTTTCAAAAGTAAAATATCACAAGAAAACATCACATACAAAGCTCCAGAGTGTGATGCCTTCTCCTCTATCCCCCAAACCCGGGGCAAATAACACCGACATTAGTGCTGTTTGCGGGAGGGCTGCATTCCCTGGAAGCTCCGTGAGATCAGGGAACACTTGTTTTGTTTATAGACCTGTTCTTGGCAACTGACACAGCATCTAGAATGTAATCAGAATTCAGAAAATATTTGTCAAGTGAATGAGTTAATGAGTTAATACTTATTTTTTTGTTAATAAAACATTAAATTGAGCAAGGCAAAGTTTTCTGGATCCAATCCCTACAATACTGAGGGAAGACTGTATACCTCAGTCTCTAGCTGATACGCCACACTCAGGCAAACTCAGGTTCTCCTGGAATTCAGCCTCAGCTTGTATACATTGGTTTACCTTATTAATAATTATCAACAGCAGCCTTCCTTGTGCCAACACCTGAATTCCATTCCCCCTTATACAAGAGTATATTACCTTCATAATCGTTGCTTCATTTTTCTGAACCTGCTTCATGGGCTAGTTTGTAAAGTGTCATTTTCCTCTGCTGAACAGTACATAAGCCATCCTAGTTTAAGTAAGTAAAGAGAATTGTTTTAAGCAACATTCATCCTACCAAAAATATTCCACCAAAATTTAAAAAGCTAATTTGCATCAATGAGAAGGCAAAACAGTGAGAGATTATTTAAAAGGAAACCACTTAGAAAAATGGAGTAATAATCCAGGCAATAAATAAAGATGACTTTTATGAGCACAGAATCCTAGGACCTGGAGTAGGAATAAATTGGAGAAGTTGGGTTTGAAACACATCACGATTTGACAAGACAGAATGATTGATGTAATATGCAGTTAAGAATGGCTACAAAGTTTCTATCTTGGAAGATGCAGTGGATGGGGACACCATTAATAGGTAGAAGAAATCATCTTTTAAAAAATAAGTACAGCTTTGAGAAGACATAATGGCTTCTCTCTGGTCATCCTAAATTTGATGGACCTGAAGAGCACTCAGAATGAGGAATGTAGTAGGAGTTTGAGAAGGATTTGATGTAGCTTTGGACTATTTTGACTAAGTATCAGATATAGACAAGAAGTGAGCTAAAATATTAAGAAATGACTGGATTTTATGATGGATTAGATCAGGGACAAGAGGAAAATAACTCTTGTCACTGCTAAACAACTCTTACTTGTGTGTCTATTTAAAGTTCTCAATGAAAATAGACTGCAACAATGTCCTATTGACATGGACACAATATTATAAGTCATGCTGTATAGTATTGTTATCTAAGCCATGCTATAGAATGGAATTGTTAAGATAAACTGTGCTGTGTATCATTATAGTGTGGCTTATCTTTTAATATCATGTTAAAAATCTTAATCATAAATTACCAAACTAGCAATGCCAACAATGTAAAAGTAAATTCAACTGAATTAACTAGCATCTTCCCACTTGTAAATCTCAGAAGATTCCTGTTATATGTAAGCAACACTTTCCTCATACCGAGTCTTTTAGGAGCCCTCTATCACATTCATTCTGGCGCCAGGGTAGCGATGTTATGGATCATGAAGACAGGTTGGCTAGAAAGGTAGATCACTTTTGTCAAGGAAAAAAATTTAAAGAGTCAAAGGATCATAACTCTTATCCTATACAGTAAAAATGGCATTGTTGATGATTTAAGGACATTGGATGGTGCTAGTCAGCCTGGATAATTATAAAGAATACACCATTGTGGAATATTATTCCATAGGTCTGTAAATTTTCTGTCACTTTTCCTATTTCAGCTCATCTTACACATCAAAAAGCTCACATTGTCCACAAAATGGAAGATATGACAAATAACAGTTGTATCAAGAGCAATCTTTTATGTGAAATCACTTCGTAGAGTGCTGTTCAAATTTAAGGCACCGGTAGTTATTTTAACCTATCGCAGGGCTAGTGCAGAGGACTCCACGATTTAGGGTCAAATGTTGGTGCTCTTTTGCTAGGCTCCCAGAAATAGCCAGCATAACTGAATTCTAAAGTAGATTAAAAAAAAACATAGCAGAGAATTATGATAATTGCTTTAGAGTTACTGGATTTAATTCTTGATTCAAATAGGAATAGTAATAAAACAAATTTTGAATTTAGTGCTTCTTTTTTACACACTGTCCACTTGTTTCAAATTTCATCTTTGACCTTGAAGTACAGATTCAGTACCCTCTTTCAAGTGATCACATTTACTGACTTTCAAATGACCTCTTTATCACTTTGTCTCTGCAGTTTAGAACTACCTGAAACAGTCCTTGTTCCTGGAGACAAAATGCTGGCTGCTAAATGTATCAAACTGGTAACCCAATGGAAAGGATGGATTAAGAATAGACACTGTCTATTTTATTTTAATTTAGTTTAGTTTACTTCCAGTTTTAGTTTTGATAATATATTAGTCCTTTCAAGACTTATTTTGTGCAAGCAACATAATTCAAGAAGAAAGTCCAAACAAGCTGCACACTTAATTTGTGTTCCTTAAAAAATACCTATGTGTTTAGTTTGGTAACATAAACTTCTTGCCTGACTTGAGTGTTTTTGTTATTAATGTTTCAAGCAAAGCATCTTCTCACCTGTAATTCCAGGTGTTTTCCAACACATGATACTACCCGGCTATATTTCTAGGAAGAGGAAACAAAGAGCTTTGAGGAGATTTTTACCACCAAGCATTAATCGTTTTACCAACTACCTGTCCTATTAGTTTCAAGATATTATTTTTAGATGCTCAAGACTCTATTTTTCTATGTCTATACATGAGAGCCCTGATGTACCTAAAATTTGTAAGTTGTTTAGCAAAACTGAAGAATGGGTCTCTTCACTTATTTTTAATGGTAAAAATTAATCCTCATATTATCATAGTAAAGAAGAAACATGATACAACTCTGTCTTTTACTCTCACTTGATTAGTTGTCGTGTGTTAATTTTCAGTGCTTTAGAGTCTAAACAATTAAGAATGAACAAGCTGACCGATCTTTAGCAAATAAATGAATTATTTCCTAAACAGCATAGACTACAGGTTATGTCTGGTGGGTGTTCCACATTCTGTGATGTTCTAAGAAGACTACGTGGTGTCTAAGAAAGCAAAATATTTGTTAACACATGAGCAGGTAGAATATAACCTTGTGTGATTTTTTGCACCGTGTGGTAGCTCTGCAGGGCCATAGTCCTCCCTGTCCATGGGCGGTATGTTCCAAGTCCCCTAGTGGATGCCTGAAATTTCAGATAGTGCCAAACTCCATCTCTATTATGTTTTCTCCTATACATACACGCTTATGACAAGTTCAATAATAAATTACGCATAGTAAGAGATTAACAGTAACTATTAATAAAATAGAATAATTGTAATGATATACTCTAATAAAGTTATGTACAATATACAGATTATGTACCATATAATTTTACTCCTGAAGCCTATATATTTTTATTAACAAATGTCACCCCAATAAATCCAATAAAAAGTTATGTGAATGTAGCATTATTTAGTAAAATAAAGGTTACTCGAGTACAAGCACTGTGATGCTGCAACCGTCCATCTGCTAACCAGCCGAGATGGCTAAGAAGTGATTAATAGACAGGGAGTGTCCGCAGTGTGGACGCACTAGACAAAGAGATGATTCACGTCTTGTGTGGCGAGAATGGAGCAGGAGCAGAATGGAGTCAGATTCCATCACAGTACTCAGAACATGTGCCATTTAAAACGTATGAATTGTTTATTTCTGGAACTTCCCATTTAACACTTTGGACTGTCACTGACCACAGGTAACCGGAACTACAAAACACAAAATCATGGATAAGGGGAACTACCGCATGCAAGGTAAGCTGGAACTCTGTTTCCAGGGCTTCTCTTCTCTGAGTGGAGGACAGAACATTAAGACAATATGCACAAGCTTTAGGATGGAAATGCGAAGCAGCAGCCATACTCCTCATATGCTGCGGGTGATCCACGGGGTGCCGGGTGCTCCTGCAGATCAGACACGTTGCTGCAATGTCTCCCAGCCAGTTGGCTGCGGAATCACCCAGGTCCTGCTCCTTACCACCTTTCTGCTCTCCTCCTCCAGGTTGGCCCACACCTGGGGCTCACGCACATCGAGCTGCGTAAAGTATGGTTTCAGCGTCTCTTGCAGGTCATTACCATCATCAAAATTGGAAACTCACAGGTTTTGAGAGAGGTAAGTGGGTCCCAGGGTGTCCTCGTGGAATGCACCTCAGCCTTAGGAGCTCTAGTTTGTCCAGGCTTCTCCCCGCTTCGCACCCACCTTGCCTCCCTGCCTGCCTGCCCTGGGGAGACAGGCTCCAGGACCCACACTGAAGCAGCAGACTCACACACTGCTCAGCCAGCTCCCATTCACTCCTACTGGGCCTGCTTCTCTGATCCAACCCCGAACACTGTGAACCACAGCTGTCTTCATTGTGATTTGTCTTACTTGTTTACTTCGCTCTTTCCCCTGCTCTCTACTTCTCAAAAACTGGTCTAACCTTACAGAAACTGTTCAAGGCCCACCCTTTGCAAGAAGCCTTTCCTGGTATTTAGGGTAAAACGAACAAATTTCTCCTGGCGTTCCCTAAGTCCTTCTGTTCTATCTCTTCAAGCACTTAATGCACTGTGCCTTGTGGGCGGTTCTGCAGATCTCTGTCTCCCCTGGTGAATTCCTTGAGGGTGGAAGTGATGTTTTCCTCATATCTGTTTCCCCCAGAGCAACTATCACAGTGCCTGACACAGAACTGGAGTTCAATGGATGTCTGTTGGCGTGAAGTCTGGTTCAGTTTGCTTTATTCTCTGGCTCTCTTGGGGACTGCTTGGGTTGTCACAGTGACTCTATCTAAAAGATGACTTTACCCTCCTGGGCTCTCTGCTCTCGTTTTATCTGGTTTTATGATGTGTTTACACAAAGTTCCTGTTTTATGCCAGAAGCAAGCACTTTGGTGATACATTTTCAGTGGAGTTGAATGTTTTGCACTTTTTCAAGTGAAAAAGTCCTTGCCAGATGTGTTAAGAGTTTTATGTGAAACCTTATCATGAAAATAAATGAGTAAATAACCGAATCCAATAAGGCACCGCATAGTTAATTTATCAGAGTATGCAACACAAGCAAACTCACAGGCAATGTGGGCTAAAGGACTGAAGGAGTAAATTAGTGAATTTACTAATTAATGAAAACCTAACCAAGGGACACAACTAGCATGTACAAGTAAGGATAAGATTGCCATTATTAATGATATGACTTGAGAATCTTTCAGTCATAGCAGCAGGCAGGGGCTTCTCCCCATTGTGTTGGGTTAGTTCGTTATTCTTGTTTAGAGTTTGCCATAAACTATAGTTAATAATTAATGTTTTCAAATATTTTATGATATTTCTGAACACATGAGAATTTCATAAGAATTCTTTGATTCCCACCTGCCTGTGAGCTTTTGGAAAAAGTTCCTATGTACTTCACTAGAAATTGGGTACACCTTTGCCTGAAAGTTTATGTCACAAAATATTTTTCCCCTCAAAGAAAGTTTTCTTGATAGGTCCTGAGGAACCAAGTAAAAGTCTAATATAAAATAAGTTATTTATTAACTCAGTAAGTAAATTGTCAGGATAAAAGTCTGTTAGGAAAAACTAGCTCTTTTTTGTTTGTGAGGGGGGGAAAGAAAAAGAGACTCCAGAAAAAATTTAAGATATTAAAAAGCAAAACTTTTATTCAAATCACTTTTTAAAATAAAACTAGGGAAAGAATAGTTAGTCAAAAGTAAAGGTTTGTCGGTTTAATCCATGTCCACCTTATGCACTGTGTATCCTGGCACTCTGAGTATGCCCCCTGGCTGGCACTTCATATTTCTTCATTATCTTGCTGGTATAGGCATCTTCACAAATATTTCATCTGAAAAAAAAGCAAATGTTGCATTTGTAATCCAGCACTTTGTAGCATTTCTGTTGCTTTATTATCTAACAATTTACCCAACTACTAAAAATTGAAAGAGGTCAGTAAAGATGTTGCGAGTCATTCATTCAACAAACCTCTGTTGAGTAGGAAGGCAGCATGGACTGTGGTCCTCAGTGCGGGTGCTGGGCACAGACACACCCCCAACAGTACCATGCACGCCTTGGTACGTCAGGAAGTCTCCACAGACATCAGGAAGTCAGGAAGGGCAATGGAAGGGGCACATCTACATTAAATACTGATATATTATTAGTGCTCAGTAGACGAAAAAGAGCGCAGGGTAGGAAAAAGAACTGCCCTACAAAGGAAACAGACTGAACGAAGCTTGAGGTGTGAAACTCCTTGATGCAATACAGAAAATACCAGGTATGGGATGATGTTTGTCAGGGAGAGGAAGAAAGTATGAGATATGTTATGGGCTGAATTACGTCCCTCTCTCCCAAGGCACATGTTGAAGTCCTAACCCCCAGTACCTCAGAATGTGACTATCTTTAGAGATAGGGTTTTTAAAGAGGTGATTATAGTAAAATGAGGCTGTTAGTGTGCACCCTTCTGAATTGTGTCCTTATGAGAGAACATTAGGACACTGGAAAGAATTCAGGGATGCACAAATACAGAACAAAGGCCTCATTACCACACAGGGGAGATAGCCATCTGCAAGACAAAGAGTGAGGCTTTATTTATTTATTTATTTTTATTGTTTTTCAGTACAGTTTTCTGTCTTTTACTCCCATCCCATACCACCCCTCAGTGCTCCCCCTTCCCTCCCCTTTCCCCCCCCCCTCGTTTCTGTCCATGTGTCCTTTATACTTGTTCCTATAATCCCCTCCCTTTTTCCCTAAAATTCCCTCCCCTCTCCCCTCTGGATACTATCATCCCCTTTTCTATTTCAATGTCGTTGGCTATATTTTGCTTGCTTGTTTGTTTAGTTGCTCAGGTTCCTGTTAAAGGTGAGATCATATGGTACTTGTCCTTTACTGCCTGGCTTATTTCACTTAGCATAATGCTTTCCAGTTTCATCCATGTTGTTGCATGGAGTAGGGGCTCCTTTTTTCTTTCTGCCACATAGAATTCCATTGTATATATGTACCATAGTTTTTTGATCCATTCATTTACTGATGGGCACCTAGGTTGTTTCCAACACTTGGCTATTGTAGATTGTGCTTCTATGATCATTGGGGTGCATAGGTTCTTTTGGAATGGTGTTTCAGGGTTCTTGGGATATAATCCCAGCAGTGCAGTTGCTGGGTTAGAAAACACCAGCCCTGCTTACACCTTGATCTTGGACTTCCAGACTCCAGAACTTTGAGAAATGAATTTCTGTTGATTAAGTCACCAGTCTGCGGGACTTGGTTATGTGAGCCCCAGCAAACTCATACAAGAGCCTGGGAGGCAGTGCAGGGCCTTTCCACGGGAGGCTCTATACATCCTGAGAATCCTGCACATCCTGCAGGCTATGGGGATCGTTAACCAGCTATAAGTAGGAAACTAGCACTATCTTAATGGTGTTTCACAAGCACTGAATCCCCAGAGCCGTGCGATGATGTAGAGATGATCGTCCTACAAACAGGGCCTGTGTGTGGCTCAAATAAGCATTTGTGAAATTAGCATCATACAATGTGTGCTCCATGGAAGTTAAGTTCCCAGGAACAACAAAGGTTGTCACATGGGTAAAAAGAAGTTGGGTTCCTGAACAAATGATAACTTTAGGAGATGTTGAAGGATGCCTCAAGGCTTTGATGTATTAATATCAATTTTGAATCTACGAATATTCCTCGAACATTCCACCCTGGCATTTTTTTCTACCCCAACCTATTCTCCAACGTTGGACATCAAATAGGACTACTGTAACTTGAAATAGAATTTGGGGAATGCTACAGCAAGTGTGTGAAGATAGTGATGATGACAGACATTTAAAATACTCATTAAATTATTCAAAACTCAACCATAAAAATCAAGTAATACATTATATTATACTGAGATTTTATAATCTTAAAAGTTGCATTGTGTTATTAACGGTGCCAAAACATACCATGTACTCTTTGACAACCTTCAAGAAACAAATTCTTGGCAAAGGAATTCAGCTTCTGAAGGTAAAGAAAGTCTGTAGTCTTACTTTAGTGTGTTCATTTAAAGCAGACCAAAGGGTTTAAAGTAGCAGCCAAGATAGCTAGGTTATCAACCACCACAGATTTCACTCAGAACCTCTAATCAGCAGGACCACTGGGAAAAGCAAATGGCTTGCAAGGGATAATCACTACTTGGAAGTCCAGTTATGCAAAGTATGTTCCCTTTGTGTGCGTATCACAACTCCCTGCACTGGCTCCTGGTAAAAATAGCCATTGAGGCTGATAGAGTTATCCCACTTACAGGTTTCTACAATTTGGGATTATTCCTAATATCTTAACTTCTCTTCTTAATTTTCTTTTCTTCTTTTTTTTAAAGATTTTTATTTTATTTTTCTACAGAGGGGAAGGGAAGGAGAGAGGGAGAGAAACATCAATGTGTGGTTGCCTCTTGTGGGTCCTCTACTGGGAACTGGCCTGCAACCCAGGCATGTGCCCTGCCTGGGAATCGAACCGCGATTCCTTTGGTTCACAGGCCCGTGCTCAATCCACTGAGCTACACCAGCCAGGGCTTTTCTTAATTTTCTATCATGGAAAGAAGTGCTGACAAATCAGGGAATAGGATAACAAAATACACTTCCCAAAACTAGAAAAGAAGTGTTGCCAGTTTGTTGAGTGGCTAAGCGGGGTTTGGTGCTTTTCATTGTTTTGCCACAAACTTTCCCCACAGTCTTAGCTCACATTCCCAAAGAAAAATTCACATGCCTAGAAAGCATCAGCCTCAATATTTTTGTGAGTGGTATTTAAATCATATACAGAACTACGTTCCTCCCAAGAGCTGGTCTACAAGCAACAGGGGCACTTCTGGGGAACCACCTAGAGTTTGGATAGATATACATAGGAGGCATGAGTGTACACAGCTGAGGTGACTGAAGGGGGTCTAGGTACTGCCCTTTGATACCTGCTGTGAATTCTGTCCAATGATTAATCTCCTTGAAGTGTTTATCCCTTTATCAAGAAATAAAAAATTCCATAAACAAAGAT
>PVKM010034472.1:0-15554 GCA_004027735.1 Carollia perspicillata
GGGTGCATAGGTTCTTTTGAGCCACTGAGCTTTGCCCCAAAGCTTAGTATTTTTTCCTATTTTCTCAGCCTCTGAATCAACTTAGAGCAAAAGAGACCTTCAAAATTTGCCTTCAACCCTTGTTATTTATTATTTGCTGGCTTCCACCATGGTACTCAGACCACTTTGCTATACAAAAAGACATGGCTCACAATTGCTTGTTTCCTTGTCACCACTTGATTTACTCCCTCATCAGCCCAGCTGAGAGATGCTGTCTCCTTATGTAGCTTAGCTCTCACGGCTTTGGGGAACTTGGTTAATGGGGACAATTTTTTTCTTTACTGATAGAGCTGAATGAGTTACATTGCCGTGGTGCTCCTTTGAAAGGTACAGCGAATGGAATTTTGCCCGCCACAGTTGGAAGTGAAGGTGTGTGCTTCTTTTGCTGTAGCTGATGGTGCAGTCAGTGCTGAAGGCAGGTCGGGGCATCTCTGGTCTCCGTGTTCTGGTGTGAGTGATGTGGACCGATTTCTAAACTAGGCGTGCTGAAGTGGTTTGCCACCAGTTGCCAATTTGGGGATATGGAATCATAACTCTGTTTTGCTGTCCCTCTTTTTGTGGTGATCTCCCTTCTCCACACTCAGACCTCTTTTATTTGTTCACATTTCTGGACAAAATATTTCCTGTCGTAATCTCAGTTCTTCAAGTTGATGTTTAACCCGATAGAATGTCTGTTATAAAGGCATTATCGTGATGTCTAGACCAACTTCATTAGTAACTGTGGAAAATTGTTATTGTCCCCTCACAGTCTTTATAGTTTCTGCGTGTTAACATTGCTCTGTCTATAGTTGATCCTTCCAGTAGAATCTTCTGCCTCCAGCTTTGTCAACCCATTTGCCAAAATCACCTGTCAAATCAGTGGAGAAAATTGATGAGACTGGCTACTTGGCATTCAGCTGACTCAGAAGAATTTTTCATATTTTTACTAATTGGGTGGGTACCATGTATACAGTAAAGATACCGTGTAAATTAGATCTCTCAGCCAGAAAGAAGCAGTTTTCTTACATTGCCCCTGAACAGCACTGGCTGAGAAGTCAGTGGTTTTGACTTCACTAGATGCGTGTGACCTTGCTGGATACATTGTCCAATTTCACTAGCGTTTTGGAGTCTCACGTCCCTGATGTGCATCTTAAGATATTATAAATAATGCATCAAACACTTGTATGGCCCTTGGTAGTTTCCAAAATGCTTTTATATATCTGCCTTCATTTTATCTGCCCCGCTTTGTGCCCTTTTGACTTTACATTATTAAATTGTGTGCCCTGGCTTAGGAAAATGAGGGCTGGGTTGGGTTGGGAAGTGCAATTGGTGTTGCTCATGACAAAGTCTATAGACTCTGGGGTCTCAAGAAGCCATGTGACTAAACTTCCAAGCACAATGACACCAAAACTGCCTAAAACTGGAGGTTGTGAGTTACGTTTGTAGTTTTGCAAGAAGGGAGATATAGGGAAGGCCTTTAAAATCAGGCAGACTTAGGTTCCAATCGTGAATCCACCACATACTAATTGTGTCACCTTGGGTAAATTCTACATCTTTGAGTCTGTTTCCTCACTTGTGAAATGAGAGTTAAAACACCTACAACATCCAGCACTGTCGTGAAAATTAAACAGAACAGTTTATGGGAAGCACATGTACTATGCCCGGCACATAGTAAGTGTTCAATAAAAGACAACTATTATTCCGTGTACTGAATAATCCTTGCTATGGGGACTCCTTAATCATATTTAACTCTAGTTTCTTTCAGAGAGATCAGAATATGAAAAATGACTCTGAGTTCTTTAACCCAAATGGTGAAAATTCAGGTGATGGAGCCTGGGTGACTGTTATGTCCTAAGATGACCTGATGATATGCAGAGAGCTAGAAATTTTTTTTGTCTAGTCTCTTCCAGATTCAGGGCCAAGCCTCAAGGCTGCTACATTATTTACCGATTGAGAACTGGTTCTCGCACAGGTTATATGAGGGATGGTGGAGGAAGATACAGACAGCAGGGTGTAGAGCGGCCTTTTCGTCACTCATTCCGTCAGATACCTACAGATACTCTGACAGAGGAGAGCAGAACAAGGGCCTGGTGCTCATTGGCCTTCTGGGCATGAAGACTTAAGTGGCTGAAATCTGGTGGCTGCCCTAAAGGTCTTGTCCTCTGATAGACCTCTCTGTCCTATGCATTGTGACTCTACCTTCCTGGGGTCTCCACCCCATCCACTCTTGCCTTCTCTTGGCTCTTCCTACCCCTCTTTGCCAAGTCAGTTCCTACACATCCTTCAGAGGTCAGCTCAGCTGCCAGTTTCTTAGGGAATTAAGCTTTTCCTGACCTCTGAACTACATCAAATTCCCTTACACGCTCTCATAGTGGGGTGACAGTTTTACACTCATTTCTGTGCTTCCTTGATCTATGTCCCCCAGTCTTGGAGATCCATGGCAGTAAGCACTGCCTCTCTTAAAGCCTAGCACACAGTAGGTACTCCATAATTATTTGTAGGATGGGAGGATAAGTGGGTGGATATTAGGAAGCAGACACAATGGTCTATGGCTGGCCCAATGTGCTGGAGAAGCATGGACTCTAGCTTTCCTACTAGCCCTCAGAATCTGAGCTCAGAAACTTTAAGATCCCTGGGCAAAACAGCCACATCCATAGTGTAATGAGGCATAATAGGGAAAGCTAGGGCATTTGTGTAGCCCTAGTGTGCACATACCCTCTCTCTCATGTGCATTTTTCATAATTTGACTCTCCAAAGACAACTCCCTTGGAGCTTCTTGATTGTTCTTCCTTGGTTTATCCCTTTGAGAGATTTACGCTTTTCTCTTCCCTGTGGTTCCGTGGTTCTGGCATATTGGGCTCTTTCTCTGCCTCTTGGACATACTCCTGCTTGTAAGACCTCCTGCCAGGGACTAATTTGATAGGATTCCCCACTCCCAGCACTCTGAAATTGCCACCTGCTTGCCTCATATTTCTGATTTTTATGTCTTTCTCCTCTCCCTTCCTGTCACTAGTCCAGAGTCCTATGGAATTGGCTTCTGATTGCCCAGAATTCCAATTCATTCTCTCCATCATATTGAGTAAGATATTTCTACATTATCTTCCCTTGCTTGTCCATTTCCATGGTGATAACAATTTAGACCGGAGACCTTACCATTCAATACAGTAAAGATTCACCTTTACTCAAGATTTTTTCCTGTTGCTAGAGGTTCTTCCTAAAGTCTGTTAAGTACACTGAAGTCTTTGAATGATAAAATTTTACCTAGATGGAGAGCATTGTGAAACCCCAGTTTTTCTAACAGCCTTACAATGAAGTATGGAATGAAAATGGTTGGCCTGTTCAGGAGAATAGTGGCCATTAACCCAGGCAGATGCTCACAAATAATGCCTTGCATTCTCTGTATAGTAATGAGCACTGTTAAATATGCATAACCTCATTTGTCCTCCTGGCATGTGTGTCCCATTGAGAGTGACACATATGTATATCGCCATTTAGCATCTGGAGAAACGGTAGCCTAGACAGGTTAAGTGATTTTTATTAACGACAGAGGCTAACTATTAAGTATTAAACCTTGAGAAGAGATTGACTTTGGCGGACTGACTTGGGTCAACAGTTCTGGGATGGGGTCCTCATGGGACACAGTGTGAAGTGAAAGCAGGAGAGTTGCTGATTCGGAGCTAGGAGCTCAGCCTGTAGTGGAGTCCTTGTAGCTAAAGGCACAGGGGAAAGAAGACCTAAAGTGCACTTCTCAAAGTTTAGCATATGCGCAAGTCTCCTAGGGATCTGGTTAAAATGCAGATTCTGAGTCAGGAAGTCAGAGGCCAGGCCTGGGACTCTGCATTTCTAACCAGCTCTGGGGCCATGTTGATGCTATTGGTTACTGGATCATCTCGAATAGCCAGTGTCTCAGGAGCCCTGAGCTGGGACTGGAGAAGACCTGGCACCAGTAGGACCACTCCTAGCTGAAGTCTCTTTTGAAAGCTTCAGATCTATTTCCCCAGTGGAGTCTTCTTACATCCTAGGAGTGGAGAGGTAATGACTGTCAGTGGAGCATGTTGGTGTGCCTACATCCTGGAAACTGACCAATGACTGTTTTCCTTAGTCTGTATTAGCAGCAACCCTACTTTTGGAAGATTGGGAATCATTCCCCCCTGCAACAATTAATTCAGTTGAAAGGATAGAGAACTCTTTGTTGGTGGTGTTTATGTAAAGGACAAAGCATGAATTTGTTCACAGAGATGAAAGAAACAATTGAAAATATGTTTTCCTGAAGGTATTTACAGCCAAGAGCCTCACTAAAACGTCCACTCCATATTGAATAGCGAGGGTGAGAGGCTACGTGAACACTCTGTCTTCAAAGTCGGAACCAAGTCAGTGTTAAACTTGCCGGCAGCCGGCGGCTCCATGTCACTTTGGTTTGCCAAGGGAGTGATCAAGGTTGTCCAGGTTGGAAAGCCAAACCTTGGGAGAGACAGCAAATTATGGCATCAACTTCATGGAAATCTCCGATCTTTACTTGGAGCCTGATAGCTCCTGTTCTCCCACAGCCCCGAGTGTTTGGTGAGACTTGCAGCTACTGAGAGGAGAGAGCAAAGTCCAGTAGAGGAAGGAGCCTCACAGACCAGGGGCATGCCGGGCCGGAAAGTAGATGGATGTGTGCACCCACAGTTCGGAGCAACAGGCTTTGGAGAATCTGCGACAGCCTCGCACTCCCTGGTGCCCTGGGATTTTCCTAACACCGGAATGCAGTAGTAGTGGGATGGGTTCACTGTTCACTGAGGATTAACATAATGAAGAGTGGACTTCCCTGTGTAGGTGTGGAAATGATCTTAGAAGTGTATCCATCTCATTTACACAAGTGCAGACTAATGATCCAATTCTAAATAAACTGTCCCCAAAACAACTCTGACAAGCCGAAAGCATGTACAACCTTGCTTGGTAATGACCTTACGCAGTAGGACTGAGAATAAGGCATATTCTTGATCTCTGCCTTACAAACAACCACCTGGACTGCCCCCCATCTAGCTCGCTTGTCTTTTGAGGGATGCTAGGATCTATAAATTGAGCTTCAGCCAGCCCCACGAGTTCTGCTCGGCTAGTTTAGTCACGTGCACCCTTCATCCCAGGTCCCCTTGCAAAACCAGTGGTGGGAATTTTGTTCAGACTGTGGAAGTAGTTTCTCAGTAGGGACACTAAATCACCTCATACGGATTTTGAGCCTTCTTTTGGTTTGCAGAACGACGTCCAGTCCACTGAGCTCTACCAGTCAGGGGTATTTTGAGCCTTGTAATCAAGTCCCCGACCCTGCCCTCAGCCAACAGAGCTCACTAAACAAATTGAACTAAGAACTAGGAAGTTACCAGAAAGCATCTATAATATGTAAACTCTGCTGAGAACTCATCATTTGATAGCAGCTCATAACAGGGAAGACCTGTGCATTAGAGAATATCACATCATTACAGTGAACCACAGGGAGCAAATGTGTTTCTTGTCGGAAATGTTTGGCTTGTCACTTCTTCTTAGAAGGTCAGTGGGGTTTTGCATTAGACAGTGAACCACAAATTAGGGATTTTGAGTAAGTTCCTCAGGCTCTCTGGGCCTTGACACCTCACATAGAATTTGATCTTAGAGGCCTTCCCTTCAAGCCCTGATGTTCTAATTTTCCAGTGATTGGCGAAAGCTATGCATCCAGAACTGTTTCTAAACTGCATGCTGTCCTGAGACCATTACTTGTTATTTCTTAGCCCGTCTTTTCCTTTTAGCAATATTCGTTTCATCAAATATCTTATGATCATTGGTTGAAAGATACTGGATTGAGACTGATTTCTCTGTTAGTCTCCAGCACTTGGATTTAAGTTAATATATTTGGAAATCGGTCTCCTGTAAGAGTGTAGCAGCCCAAGGCAAACCTTTTTGAAATGTCCCACTATTAACATGCCCCCTTAAACGGGTTTAAAGTTTGACATCTGACTAATACCAGCACAGGAGATGCCTGTAGAATTGCAGCCAGGAGATTAGATAAAAGCCTTCTGAGCGCCAGCCCAATTCTCTGTTCTTCGCAGCAAAGAAACCAGGCAGTGTCCTCTCTTCAGTGCTCAGTCAATGCTTGGGGGAGTCCCAAGGAGGTGGCAGGTACCTGGGGAGAAAGAGAACTGATTCATTGCTCTGATTAATCATGGAGGACAAGACAGGAATTGCTCTGGTGTTGGCCTTTCTCCTGAGAGAGTATAAGAGCATTATTCTCCTCAGTCCTTGCCCACCAGGAACATTTGCTGCTGCTTCAAGCGCAGAAAGGGTTGCATAAACATTTTAATATTGCATGAGGCTTGTATAAAGCTGACTGAGTATGTGAATGCTAAATCCTGACATATAAAGAGACACAGAAAGAGAGAGAGAAAGAGAGAGCCTGGTAAAGACCTAAGGTTTTCTATTTATTTATTTATTTATTTATTCATTCATTCATTTTATTAACCAAGAGGCTGGCTGTAGTAAGTCAGCATGTTTTGATGATTCTTACTGTAGAATTTTGTCATGGTGATACATCAAAGCCCATGATAAATCAAGCCCAAATGGCAAAAACTAGAGGGGTAATTCCTGTTTTTGCTTGCTTTTCACACACAAAAAAGTCTTATAAAATCAAAGCCACTCTGTTTCTTTTTCTCCAGGAGTATGGGGTTTTACAGTTGGATTTCTACTAGCCCAGATGAAGAGGCAGGCTTCCTGTAGGTTTCAGAACCATGATCTGTTTGTTCTTTTACAGAACCACAGGGCCGTGGCAGAGCTGCTGCGGAAGGGGTAATAGGGCAGCACAGGGCAGGCCAGTCCCGGTGGGCGCCTCTCACTTAAAAGAGCCCCGGGGAGAACAGTTGTGTAGGGAAGACTGACTTTGTTGGGTTTAGCATCCAGGGAGTCACAAGATCAAGACATGGGTCGCCAGGCAATTTTAGTCATGATTCCCCAGCCTCCAGAGTGTTTCTTATAATCACTCTCTTCCAAGTCCCACCACTATAGCATCTAATTGCTCATTTGTTGTTTCAATTCCAGCTTCTAAGTTCAATTTCTCAGATGCTTCCATGATTCTCCATCTTCATCCTAGTCCAAGTTCAAATCACCTCACCACTGGAACATGGCTGTGGTCTCCTAGCTGGTTTCTTTTATCTTCGTCTGACCAACCCATGCCACACAGGAGTGTCCTCTTTTTTTTTTTAAATTAAGAAATGATCTTTTCAAGAAAAAACTTACCTGCATCACAATACTTAAAATCACTCAATGATCTTTTCTAGGATTCCTTTAGACAGAAAACATCCTCCTTAAACTGAAGTGGCAGGTCCTTTAGATCTGCACCCTGCCTGTTCTCCGTCTTCAGGTGCCATCATTCCTTGACTTGTACTTCATGGCCCAACCTACTGACTTCTTTTAAAGTTGAGCTTATCACGGTGGCATTGGCTAATAAAATTACGTAGGTTTCAGGTGTACTGTTCCATAATGTATCATCTGTATACCGCACTGTGTGCTCACCAGCCCAGGTCAAGTCTCCTTCCATTTATCCCCCTTCACCCCCTTCTACCTCCCGCACCCCTTTTCCTCTGGTTGTTACCATATTGTTGTCTGTGTCTATGAGGATCTTTTTTTGCTTAGTCTGTTCACCCTTTTAACCCGGTCCCCAATCCCCTCCCTCCCTGACAGCTGTCAGGCTGTTCTCTGTATCTGCGAATCGGCTTGTATTTTGTTTGTTGGTTTTGTTCATTAGATTCCACATATAAGTGAAATCATACGGTTCTTGTCTTTCTCTGAATGGTTTATTTCACTTAGCATAATACTTTCCATGTCCGTTTATGCTGTCGCAAAGGTAAGGTTTTCTTATGTTTTTGTGGCTGACATCCCGCTGTGTAAAGGTACCACAGCTTTTTTACCCACTCATCCGCTGATGGGCACTTGCGCTGTTCCCAGGTCTTGGCTGCTGTAAGTAACTCTGCATTGAACATAGGCGTGCATATATTCTTTTGAGCTAGTGTTTTGAATTTCTTTGGATATATTGCCAGAAGTGGAATTTCTGGGTCATAAAGCAGTTTCATTTTTAATTTTTTGTGGTATTCCATACTGCTTTCTACAGTGGCTGCACCAGTCTGCATTCCCACCAATAATGCATGAGGGTGTTTTTTCTTCAGATCTTCACCATCACTAGTTTGTTGATTTATTGGTGATAGCCATTTTGACAAGGTGTGAGGTGATATCTCTTTGTGGTTTTAATTTGCGTTTCTCTGATGATTAATGATGTTGAGCATCTTTTCATGTGTCTATTGGCCATCTGTATGTCCTCTTCGGAAAAGGGACTTTTTAGGTCATTTGCCCATTTCTTAATTGGATTGTTTGTTTTTTGGGTGTTGTGTTTTATAAGTTCCTTATGAATTTTCGATAGTAAGCTCTTATCAGATATATTGGTGAATATGTTCTCCCATTCAATGGGTTGTCTTTTCATTTTGTTGATAGTTTCCTTTGCTATGCAAGAACTTTCTAGTTTAATATAGTTCCATTTGTCTATTTTTTTCTTTGAGTTTCCTTGTCTGAGGTGATATATCAGAAAAAATATTGTTACGAGAAATGTCCAAGATTTTACTGCCTATGTTTTCTTCTAGGAGTTTTATGGTTTCAAGTCTAGTTTAACTCTTTAATCATTTTAAGTTTATTCTGGTGTATGGTGTAAGAAGGTGATCTAGTTTCATTCCTACATGAATCTGTCCAATTTTCCCAATACAGATTTTTGAATAGACTGTTTTTGACCCATTGAATGTGACTGTTTTTGCCTCTTTTGTCTAATATTAATTGACTATAAAGGTGTGGGTTTATTTCTGGGCTCTCCATTCTGTTTTGTTTATCTCTATGTCTGTTTTTATGTCAGCGCCTTAAAAAATACAAAAGATCAATGAAACCGAGAGCTTGTTCTTGAAAAGATAAACAATGTTGACAAACCTTGATCCAGACTCATCAAGAAAAAAAGAGAGAGGACCCAAATAAATAAAATAAAGAGAGGAGAACTAACAACTGACACCAAAGAAACACAAAGGATTGTAAGAAAATATGAAAAACAATTATATGCCAACAAATTGGGAAATCTGGACAAAATGGATGAATTCTCAGAAATACATGATCTTCAAGAACTGAATTGGGATGAATCAGAGACTCTGAATAGACAGATTACAACTAGTGAAATCGAAGCAGTAATCAGAGAACTTCTGTTGACTTGTGTTTTTACGTTCCCTGAAGCACCAGAGTCTCTTGTTCCTTTAGCTCCTCACAAACGCTTCGTGATACGTTCTTCGTCCTCTGTCTGTCCTCCTTGACTGCAGGGAGCACCTCCAGCAAGCCATGACCATCTTTCTCATTGTTGTGACCCAGTGCCTAACAGAAAACCTAGCCACCTAATGACAGTGTATATGTGACAAGTGAACAGATGAACAGGTGAAGAGATGAAGTGAAGAGAGGAGTCAATGTCTGGAACAGACTCTTTCTCCTATAGCTTCTTCCATGTCCAGTCATTGAATTTAGAGAGAGAGGCCAGAACTGGGAGGGACCTTAGGGAGAGTTTAACCAACTGCCTCATTTTATGGGTGAGAGAATCAAGGCTCTTTCAAGTAATTCGCCCAACATCACACAGCCAGCTAGTGTGCTAAGACTAGAACCCAGCTCCTCCAATGCCTGTCCAATAATTCTGTATCCTTCTCTGTATATCCAAATGTTTCATATTTATCAACTCCTAGAACTTGAGAGATGGGAGGAATGTGTCATTTTATGAGGAAGGAAACACTGCTGAGGCCCAGAAAGGCAGAGGGACTTGCTCCAGGTCTGGTTTTGCAAATTGCCAAAGTCCTAGAAAACAGGATGGGCATCAGCCACTCAATGGTAGCCACTTTCAAGCTGAAGTGAGGCAACCCATGACTCTTAGCTTGAGGCTGATAGCACATGACTTTTGACTACTCATGAGGCCAGGAGAAATGGAGACAGTTCAGATTTAGCCACACCAGTTTCATATTTCCTCACTGTGCTTCCCAGCTGAGAACTGTTTCTGCCTTTGCCTTCCCTCTGCTTAATTGTTCTGGCACTTAGCTCCCTAGGCTGGTCCCGTAACCCACCAGCAGATGCTCGGTAGTGGTCCAAGATGAACCAGGTGGAATTCCAGACCTCCCCGCAAGCAGTGGGGAGATATGCTTTGGTTCCTCTCTCAGCTGCCTCAAGAGGCATCCAGAGCCTATGAACGTTACTGACTGGATTGCTGGAAAAATGTGGATTAAAATCCTTTGGACTCCTTGGGGGAAAGGGCAGTGCAAAGCCCAGACATCATTTTTATTTCTTCCTGCAGAAGAAGGACTGATTTTAGGCTTAGAAGCCAAGCAAACAGAGACCGAGGAAGCTTCCTGAGACCCTTTTATTCCCTAATAGGCCATGAGGAATGTCAGGGCAATGTATGGCATGGCCACCTTGGAGTGGCCATCAGCCCCCAAATCCCCCATCTATGCTCATCTTTAGAAGGACAACTGTGGGGAGGGGGTGTTCACACAAGACTGCTTTTCCTTTGTTAAGACTTCATTGTGGCTGATAGGCCGGAGATTGAATTTCCCTCTGTTCTGCCAGTTCTGAGGATGGGAACAACAGAGGGAGGCCAGGACAATTCACTTTGTGAAATGCATTCCTGGGGTCTTCCAGTTGGTGCTGGGACTGTCAGGAGCCGAGTGGTCTGGAGTAACTGAGCACCCCAGAACCCCTCCAGATGCAGGGCTGGGTGGCCAGGGCTGGGGGTGGGGCTGGCTTCCTTTTTATTTCTGTCTGTGAAAGTTGGTCTTGACCTTCTCAGGGCAGGAGGATGAAGTCACAAGGATCAGAACTTATTGCCAGGAGGGTCTCTTGGTTTTGAAGATCAGGCTTTCTTCACTTTTATCTTCTATGCAAGAGAAATTTGCCAAGATTGGTGCCAGTCCTCCTACACAGTCTTTCCAAGAGGTAGATCCCTGAGAGGGGAGCGGGGGGTTGGGGTGGGGGTAAAGGAACAGAGAGTGCAGAGGAGAGGAAAACCAAGCAGGGTGGGAGAGGGTTGGAAGGTAGAGTGTGGGAGAGTGACCTCCATTACTCATAGCCTGCTCTTTTTTCTCTGGCACCAGTGGGTTGGAAGGACAGAAGATGGCTGCACACAGTTCCACATGGTGCCACCTTCCCCAAGCATCACCAGGGATGCTTGTTGGACAGCACTCTCAGCCACTGCCCTGGTGGGGACTTCAGGTGGACCCCTCCCCTCACCCAGATGGAGTATACGTGCCATCTCCTCCCTCCCCCTTCTCCACATTCCTCCTTCTTCCCCACCTGCATTCTATGACAGCAACATCAATCCGCAAGGCAAATGTGCTGTGGTTAGGTTAACAGCTGGGTGGGATCCGAAAGTTAGAAACAAAAAAAGGAAAAGGAGAAAGAGGAGAAGTATTGTATAAGGGTAGCAGCTCCACCCCTCAGAGACCCGTATGTTAGGTCTCTGACCTCACGTCCTCTCTATTATTCTGAGAGGATGATCAGTTCAGGGACCTATTCAGTGCCTCAAGACCAGCCAGTAGTACAGCAGGGATTAAACAGTGCCTTCAGGCACTGAAGTCTGTGTCCATTAAAGTTACTAAGAATTCAAGGATTTCACAGGGCCTCATCTTCTCTCATGAACCGAGCCTTGCTTCTTTTTCAGCCTGATCTCTATCCTGTTTCGTTCCTCTGCATCGCTCAGGCTTTCAGAAGATGTCCATTTGACTTTTACCAGGCCAGTGTATTAGTTACACACTGCTGTGTAACAGATTTCCTCAAAACTTTGCGACTTGAGACAGCAACAAACTTTTATTGTATCACATACTCTTGGTGGGTTAGTCACCCAGAAGGGCCTAGGCTGGCTGGTTTGGGCTTAGAGTGAGGTTGCAGTCAAGTTGTTGGTCAAGGCTACAGTCATTTGAGGGCTACATTATAGCTTGAGGACCTGCTTCATTATGGCCCACCCCCAGGGACTGAGTTCCTCCCTGTGTGGACCTCTTTACATAGCTCCTTGGCTGAGCCCATGCCATAGTAACTGGCTTTCCCCAGAGCAGGAGATGTGAGAGAGAGCAAGGAGGAAGCTGCGGTGCCACCCATAACCTAGTCTTGCACTAGACAGGGGCCGGCAGAAGTAACACCTGCTTGAGTGTGGTTGGTAGGGTAATAATATGGGTGGGATAATTTACAGTTTTAATTTGAACATTTCACCTAAAATGTCATATGGTGGGCTTGAGTGCTGGTATTGTTATGTTACAGAATTACATGCTTATGATTTTTTAATAAAAGATTCTGTAATAAAAAAGAGGTATTATTTGTGCCGGACCCTGTATATTCTGTTCATTAGAAGTAAGGCACTAAGTCCTGGTCACTTTCCAGGACAGAGGAGTTAAGGTCCATCTCTTGAAGAGAAGGGCGTCAGAGAACTTGTGAGCATATTTAAAAACCACACAGCCGGTTACCCACATCACCCCAATCATAGGGACAGATGATTTTCACCCTCGTACCAAGTAAATGTGGGTCCTGGAATTACCTGTTCCTCTTTACCTTCAGTGGAACTCAGTCCCAAGAAAGATACATTGCATTCTGGTCCACTGAGCATCATGATGGTGTGGATGGCATAAAGCAAGCTTTTAGTAACATGTTTTAGTGCCCCGCTGACGGTGGGGAGTCCATCTCTCAGAATGGAGTCCTTTTAGCCACGGAGAACAAAGGTTCATATATCCTAGTGCTGAGTCTACTTGTTTTAACACTTTCCTCTTGCCCTCATGCTACCATTTAATCGGTAACATCAGTTGGGAATGTCAACAGACTTTTCTGTACATGCAAGGGTGTGTGAAAACACCAGGGCAAGTGTAGTCTGGGGTTTCACCTAGTCGTCCCCCTCATGTAATAGTGACAGAAAACACCTACAATGAGTCAGCAGTGTTTCAGGCAGTATCAACGGATTTCCTTCACTCAACAATTCAGTGAAATAAATGCTGTAATTTATTTTACGGATGAGAAAACTGAAACATAAGGAGGTTGTATAACGTATACAAGGCGAAATAAGTAGCAGAGTGGTTTTGACTCAGGTAGTGTCTAACTGCCCATCTGGGCTCTGAGACTAAGTCCTAGTGGCTTTACACGTAGCTTTGAATGAAAAAACGGGATGTGACCATTTTTCAGTCTGTAACGTGAATACGAATTCTCTGGAGTCCAGTAGGACTTGTTAAGTCCTGATGAATGTGGGTTCCTGATTGGGGATTGAGTCCTGATTCAGTGGGTTCCTGTCAGGGGTTGAACTCTGCATTTTTAACAGGCTCCCAGGTGATGTTGATGGGGGTGGGGCGGAACTACACCTTGAGTGAGGAGCTGTGCCTCGTCATGTCCTCATTCTCCTCCTGGAACGAAGGCCCTCCAGCCCGGCCGGACATCAGAATCATGGGAGTAGGGGTGGCGGGGAGTATGGACATGTTAAAGAAACTAAAACAAACAAACAGGAAAACCTTCTGCCCGTGTTCCGCTCTCAGATGATTTGATTCACTTGGTCTGGAGCATCTTTCTGGGGAAGCAGTGTTGTTAAAGCACTTGAGGTGATTCTCCTTTGCAGCCAGAATGTAGAGCCAAGGCCACAGGGGTAAATTTGCAGTCTGGGACCTGAACCGTCTCGCTTCCCTTTGTGGAATCTGTGCGATGGAGGTCCCACGGTGAGGTTTGTTAGTGCCTGGCTCAGTGTGGGCTGACCCGTGCTGGGCCAGGCACTGCCAAACCCTTTATCTGCTGCCTCACTGCTGAAAGGGCTGGGGACAGAGCAGCTCAGAGCTGTGTTCTTGCACAGGCACTGGAATGTTCTCGGAGAACTAACGGGCTGCCTTGCTGGAGGGGAGGACAGCAGGTCCCAGCCTGGAAGCCCTGCACGCTGTTCCCGGCCTGCGCATGTTGGAGATCGTGCCCAGCCAGGCTTCCTCTCACGTCTCATTTTGCATAACAGTTTTTGTTTCCATTATGCCTAAATTTGGCCTGCCCAGAGAGCGTGATTAAAATGAAAACCTAATTCTAATAGAGCTCACAAAATAGGAGAAGGAGTCTAAAAATAGGCCATGAAAAAGGGAAGAACTCAAATGGTATAATGGCCAAGTTGGTTCAAACACACACGCTTGCAGTCATTTCTCTTGGAGAGAGAAAACAGTGGTGACGTCCATGCAGGTGTTCGTAAAATCCAGGTCACATCAATTCTCCTATCTGTTTTACAAATTTAAAACCCTGGGGGAAATGGAAACAAAGAGTAATCAGTGATAGGAGATAATAATAAGAATAATAAGGCTTACTCCTTGCCTCTTGCAGAATTTGGTGAGCCAAGAGGGTATCTGTAATGCATTGTACTCTGCAGAGAAATGCTGGATGGCAAGAGGAAATACTGTAACATTCTAACCCAAAGCCTGAGGAGGACTGGCCATGGGCACTTGGGACTTGGTTTCCTTCTTTGCTTTCTCTATAATCAGATAACCCACAGCTAAGAGTTCTGCCTACACTTAACTCCTTGTAGAAGGCATCCTCTAGTCCCCTGGCCTAAGTTACATTTTCCAGATCCAAGTTCTCAGTACCCCCACTCCATTCCCCCATTAGGGGACTCTTTTCTCTTTATTACTTTTATTTAACCTATGTTTAACTCAGCCTACATCCCCATGGCCTTGTACAACACAAAACACATAGGAGATGCTTAAAATGAATGAATGAATGAATGAATGAATTCCTGGGAAAGTCACTTAATTCCTTGGGCCTCTGTGTTCAAGTCAGTAGGATGTTGGTGGAGAAGTTTTGGGCAGGTGACCTTGAAGCACCCTTTCTCATCTGATGCTCCATTAGGAAGGCTCTAGTTTTGCTGGCTTAGCAGTGCACTGTGTGGGGCGGTGGCCGGCTGGGCAGAGCAGCGGTAGAAGACATGGCCCCACCCTTGTTACTAAGAGGATCAGAAAAGGCCACTAGAAGATGTGACTCCATCTTGCAGTCACATCCTTACTTGTCTCACACCTTGTTTCCCCACTGCATTCATGCCTTTTGATCTCCACTTTGTTCTGCTGGTTGAGTGTTGATCGTGTTGGCCCTGGGATCTTACTGCCTGGGTTTGAATTCAGGCTTTGCTCCTTACTTGCTAAGCTGTTTGATTTGGGACAAATCACTACCTACCCTCCCTGTACCTCTGTCTTGTCCCTTGTAAAAGAGGGATGATAATTTTTGTATCTCATAGAATTGTTGTGAGGAATTAATGAGTTAATACACATAAAGCACTTTAAAACAGGGCCCAAAGTAGGTACTCAATAAATGTCAGCTTTTTTTATTACTCCCTTTCTCTTGTATATTCCTGTCTCTGCCTCTGCGCCTTTATTCACGAGCTCCCACTCCTCTACTGAAATCTGATTCATGTTTCAAGGCCCAGGCCTTCACAGACCATAGATCACAGCCCGTCCAGCTGGGAGGAGCCATGCAGATAATTGAATTCA
>PVKM010034473.1:0-15557 GCA_004027735.1 Carollia perspicillata
GTGGCTCTCTTGCTTGCCTGCGTATGATCCTCTTAAGTAAAAAATCAAATGCAAAACATAAATCTTCATTGCTTGTATTTCTGATTTCAGTTGGAGTTTTTCATAAAAGTGCTTCGTCAGTATGGCATGGAATTCTTAGAAGTTTTCTAGTGATTAGAAAGTGATTCTTCTCTCCCCAACATACTTACTCAATTATCTAACTACTCTGGAAAATTACAATTTTAATGTTCATTCCAAGTGTTTCAATTCTTCTGCCAAAACCATGACTTTGAAACTCTTGCATTTCCTCCTAGAGCTAATTAGTATAGTTTCTATAAGTATATTAGAATGCCCTTTCTTTAAAAAAAAATTTATCCATGTACCCCCCTCCCCAAAGAAAGCTTTTTAGCTTATTTTTTAGGGCTTTGATTCTGAATGGTTTAATTGAACACCAGTGAGAGGGAGCTTGAGCACATGAAAGGAGAATCATGACAGAAATGCATAAGAAGGGGCTGTGGCCTCCGCTAGTGTGCTTGCCTCCTCTGCATCATCCTGTCTCCTGGTCAAAAGGGATTGTCCTCGACTGGGCTCCTTCTGCAGAAGAACACCCTGAGATGAGAATTCACGAGCAGGTCATTTGTTAAGGAGGTCCTATGAGGAGGACAAGGAAGGCAGTGGAGGAGAAGGGCAGGGCAGGGAAGGGGAGAAAGCAGAGCAAGTGGCAATAATGGCAGAGACCCACAGAGGATGCCCTGTCCAGGGGATCTTGGGCCGTGAATGACACTTCAGAGTTGTCCCTCTAGGAAGAAAGAGAGCTGGGCTTCCAGTCTCCTCACCCATCAATCCCCGGTCAAGGGTCTTATAGCCCTGGGTGAGGTGGGAACTGGCATTTCTGCTGTACTTCTGTTTGGGTAAAACAACTCCAGTAGTGGCGAGCAGTCATCCAAAATCAGTCACATGTGCAGCCCGTCCAGAGCCAGCTCAAACAGAAGCTGGGGGAGGGACACCTGGAGATGGTAAAAGGGGCCCAAGGGGATGTGGGTGGAGCACTGAGAGAGTCCACTACGCAAATCAGCAGGAGGAGAGAGAGGATTTTGGTCCAAGCAGATCTGAATTTGAGGGACTAAGGCCAAAGAGTGTAGTCCATGCTGTGTATCAGCTGCCGTCTTGGCTGCTGCCGGGGATCCCAGCCCACTCTGTCCACTGTGTGGTGATGGTGGCCAGACTCCTGCTTCGGGCCTTCTCTAGGGCCTATCGTCAGATTGCTCTTGGTTAATCAGGCTTTTACATAGCCCATGGGAGCTGAACAAATCAACCTCATGCAGGCATGAATACTCATAACCGTGGTTGCGAACGTCCCCGTAAGTGGTGGAAGATTTCCGAGGCTTTATGTAAACCGAAAGGGACCAGATCACACTACCCCAAAATACGCTACTTTGGAATATTGAGTATTTGAAACTGAAGGCACTTGAGAAGCAGCAGATGAAGGAAGGGCACTCTGACCTCTCCCTTTCTACCTAAAAGCAGGTCACAAAATTTCCCACGAGAAAGGCGCCCTGCCTACACCTGGAAGAAAAGAACATTCTTACCCTTTGGGAAGAGGCTGACATGGACCTGCACAAGCAAACCTACTAAAATAACCCTTATCTTCCATTAATTTTCTACAAATATATCCTAGTCACGGCCCTACAATTTATTGCCCACAGCCCAGGACACTGATTATCTTATTGCATCCCCTCATTTATCATTCTTTGTGTAAAAAGATATTATAAGCTTTTGGGCCTAATGGCTCATTCAAGTCTTTACTATCTTTCTCAAGAGGCCCTTGTGCCTATAAAAACATTAAATCAATTTGCATGCTTTTCTCTTGTTAATCTATCTCACGTCTGTTTAATTCTCAGGCCCAGCCACACAACCTAAGAGAGTAGGAGGAAGTTTTTCTTCCTTTACAGAATCCAAGGAGCAAAACCGGTAGCTTTGCATCTCCTGGAAGTGCTTGAGGGTGTATCAGCCTGGGCGCATTCACAAGCGGAGCAGGTGGGCACCGTCCTGAAGAGAACGGTGGGCCTGGCCCTCCCCTGGTGTAGGGCAGATTCTCAAGGCATCTGTCCGGGACTTTGGGAACACAAGGGAGCACAGCCAAGAGAGGACAGAGTGGCCCTGCAGCCACGAAGAAGGAAAATTGGAAATAAAACCATGTGTGAGGGGTTGCTGATAGTATCTATTTATTTGTCCCAGAATGTTGCCTATGGACAAAAACAGGAAACAAGAGAACCCACATTCTGAACAAAGCTGATAGGGGACCCAACTAGGTCGGCCAGAATCAGCAAATAAAGGTATAGGCTATTCAGTTCAA
Organism: Carollia perspicillata; assembly: GCA_004027735.1. Lineage (NCBI taxonomy): Eukaryota > Metazoa > Chordata > Mammalia > Chiroptera > Phyllostomidae > Carollia > Carollia perspicillata. The sequence goes on from PVKM010034473.1 coordinate 2,336, forward strand.
TTTCAATTTCAGATAACCAATAACTTTTAGTGTGAGTATATCCTAAATACTGCACAGGACACACTTATACTAAAAAATTATTTATTAAATAAGAATGTCCCATACAATATTTAGGACCTGCTTATACTTAAAATAATTTGTTCTTTATCTGAAATGTAAAGTTAATTGGAGGTTCAACACTTCCAACCCAGGACTTACCAGAATCTATGGAAGCCTCTCTGGCCTGACCTGTTAGTAACCCCACTCCACTGCCCCTCGTGTCTATATAATGAGAAGACTGGGGGAGGAGGAGGGACATTGTCGGCAGTCTTGTGGAGAGAGCGTTGTGGGGAGTGAGAGGTCACCTCCCACCCTCCCAGAGGAGAGAAAGAAGGGTCTTGTTTTTCAGCCTAAAGCAAAGAAGTTCTTGAGAGCACTTGGTATCTGTGTAGGTATCTGCTCTGCAGAAAAAAAAAAGGGGGGGACATTTTTATTCTCAGGTTGAATATATGCTTGGGCAGTAGTCCTGCTGATTAGCCCTATACACACTGGGCAGAGGGAGGGGGGCAGGGAAGCTGACTGCAGTTTTCCATTTGGTTTAGCAAAAACAAGCCCATAGGTTGAGGGGATGCTGTACAAGGTGGCTGAGTTTATGCTGCTGTTCTGATACATTACCCAGAGGGATGCCTGCCAGGTGAGGGGATCCTAGCACCAGAGGCCATGGGAGGGCACTGCTGGGCAAAAACCTTGGGGCTGAAGAGTGGAGATGGAGCTGGAATCCCACTCCAGAAACCTACGGGGTAGGGAGGAACCTCACGGCTCTGTGACGGACCCACTCCTGTACTTATGAGCACTTAGAGGTCTGACCCAGTGTCTTGAGGTCTTGTGGGCCGGAAGGTGAAGGCCAGAGAGGCAGCCGTGGACAACAAGAAGAGATGGCTCTCTGTGACCAGGGAAGTGATAATGTTTCTTCTCCTGCCTTTTTCCGTTCAGCCTCAGAAGATGTGGAGCCAGGAGGCAGGGAGAGTGGGGTGTGTTAAGCACCCCCTACCCAACACACGTATCCTCTGCCTTCAGCTACGAGCCTGCTGGGGGTGGTGCCAGCGGAGGGCATTGAAGTGCTCACAAGATGGAAATTAAAACTGGTCCTGACCAGTTTCAATAATGAAAGTTGACCAAATACTTTGGGAATCTCCCCATGATGTTATTGAGAGATAGAAAATGTGAAATTTGAGAAAGTGAGGATACAAGCAGAGATGAGAGAAACGGAACTTACATTTGGTCCGTTTCCATTAGAAAAGGCACTGTACAAATCAGTTCCACCCAGAGAAGGGGAACCCAGGAAGTGCAGAATCCCCCTGGTAGTGCGACCGCCAGGACCTCCCGGAGGGGCTCTGCTGGCACGGAGGGGTGTCCCCTGGCGGATCTTGCCTGCTGGCACTGCTAGCTAGGTGACAGGGTGAGGGGGAGAGTCACCTGTGCTGCTGGAGACCCTGCAGCGTTCTCTTTCCTGAAGATACCCAGCCCAGCCTGGGGTGGTGACCAGGGAACAGAGCAGGGAGGGGCCCTGAGGCCACACCCTCCGTCTGAAATAGAGTCTGGGTTTGGATTTGAAAGTAAGTGCGTAACAATGGAATGAATGTGGGTGACTCTTTGGTGTCAATGGTTTGTTAATACCAACAAAAGTTTAAATGGGTAAACTTCATTAATTGTCATTTATAAACCATCTCTCTGATATGGGAATAATTCCTGCTTATATTGAACAGTACTGTGAGTACACACACATAAATACATTCACGTGAACATGCTATTAGTCTGGTGGTGGATTCTGCAGTCCTCTCCCACCTCCCATTGCACACTTAGGAAGGAAGGCTCCTCCGTGAAAACCCAGCTGACACTTGTGCCGATGATGTATGAGGCAGGGTTTTACCCGGTTCACATTTCCATGCCTGCATTCGCCCTGCAGGGATTAGCGAGGTCAGAACTCGCCTGTGTCGATGAAATGTGAAGCCCTGACGTGTGGGCTGCTCCTTGGCAGTGAATTTGATAAAGAAGGCAGGTGCCGTTTTCCCACAGTCAATTCCAGCTGACAGTCCTTGCTCTCAGCGCTACTTTCTTCAGCCCCTTTTCACCATGTCAGACGCAATGCACTGCTTTCTTGCTGCAGAAGCTGTCAGAAGTATTTTTCCAACATGCTAATCTATGACTTTCAAAATGATAGGTAATAATATTCACATTGATCTTGCAAATCAGAGTTTGCCATAACTAGCCCTTTCCCATATACCATAATTGCTGAAGTCGAAATGGACTGTAGTACAAGTTGGCAGAATTTGAAGGAAAGAGCAGTATTTTAAAATCATAGTTGTATTAAATATTGACAGTGAAAGCAAGGTTAGCGGAATTCTCTTATCTTTTTCTTTTCTGGCTGGCATTGTGAGCAGAGTGCTTTTTAGGAGGGAATTATCATTAAATAACTCCTATCTTCGGTAGCTTTGTGCCCTTGAAATATTGTTTAACCTCTTCGTATTTCAGTTGTATCATATTCAATAAGGTTAGTAATTGTATCTACCTCTTAGAGTTGTCCTGAAGATGAAGTGGCCTTTTATAAATCTGTATCTAAGTATAATTGTAGGTCTAGATAAAGGTACAAAGATATATAGATATAGATTTCATCTTAGGTCTGATTCTACCCCATATAAAGCTCTTATTATCATTCCTTCGACTTTTATTATAATCAATTTTCAAATGGAAATTGATTAGAGTGGAAAGAGCGCACGTACGTTTTAGAGAAAGGGAATTCTCGGGACATGGCTCTGCCACCTACTGTGAGACCTTGGGCAGAGTAAGTGACTTCTTTGAATCTCAGCAGCTGCATCACCACATGGCAAAGTCATACCCCTAGTGCAGGACATTCAGTGTGGATAGTGAGGACTGAACAAGTTAATATGTACAAAGTGCTTGGCAACTGGCAGTTCTCAGTGTATAATAGCTCCTCCCTCCATTTTTAGAGGGCCAGTAAAAGACACTTGAGTTTTGCATCTTTACATCTATTTGTCTTGATATACTTCACCCTTCTCCTCCCTCATTTCGAGGAGATAAAATACCAGATTTCCCTGGACCCAATCACCTAAGCCTTCTGTGGAAGGATGAACCTATTACTAGCCTTCAAATAACAGGGTCGAAGTGACTATGTTTTCCAGGACCACCTGAGTCGAGCTAATTAATTCCGTGACTACTATGTGCTCAGATGAACGTGTTAGAATGATTTTTTTTTTTTTTTTGCCTGTCAGAACCTTCTACTGGGATAGGATGCCCAGGACTCTGCCTCATCCAACCTTGCCTGGTTTGAGGTTAGGGGCCCCCCTGACTTGAGGAAACACTTGGGACACCTGACGGGTAAGACGCTTAGCTCAGTGCCCCATCCCCTGTGCCAGAGGAGCCCGGGGCTGGAGAAGGGGAGTGCGAGGACCGCAGTGGTCTTCCGCCCTGGCCACACGCTGGAATCACTTTGGGAGCCGTGGAAAATCCCCGTGCCCAGGCTGCGCCCCAGGACAATTACATCGGATTTTTAAAAAGACATCCAGATAGTCTTGATGTGCAGTTAGGGTCCAGAGCAGCCATCTTAGGCAACTCGCTCAGACCTTCACATGACGGAGATGCTTATGAATAAAATACTCTTTAGCAGAACTTCATAATTCTGTGTATTTAATCTGTGAGAACTGTTCTTGGGTTTTGTGCTATCTCAGCCTATTTTTAAAATTCTAATACATTTTAGTGAGGTATTAGTTTACATAGAATGAAATGCACCTGCTTCAAGTATGTAACACAATGAATTTCGACAAATATACCCACACACTAAAGAGTGGCAAGATATGCCCCTTCCAACATGCTTTGACATAAGGACAATTTTGAATTAAAGGCACTCAAACAATAGCAAATACAAGAAAAATCGATCATCTTTCCTTTCCTTAAAAGCAGGAGATGAAATTTCCACGTGAAAGATGTTTTTCCTGTACCAGAGGAAAGCAACATTCTTATCGCCAAGGATAAGAAGCTGAGACCTAGGGAACTCTGTCCAAGTCTGTATTAAAATTCTCTTTCTCTTTCTCTAGCCTCCCCACATTGCTTAGTTACTTTTCCACCATTGCTCTCTGTTCAGCCTACTATAAAAGCCTATAGGTTCTGCCCTTGTGGGGGTCTTTTTTCTTCTGAGGGCTTCTGTGTCATGGAAAACATATAAATGTGTGTGCTTTTCTCCTGTGAATACCTCTTGTCTCAGTTTAATTCTCAGGTTCAGCCAAAAAGGTCTAAGAAGGTAGAGGTAAGCATTTGCCTCCTCTACAACTGATGTGACCACCCCCTCAGTCAAAACATAGAGCACGTCCATCACACCAGAAAGTTTTCTTGTGATCCTTTGCAGTCAACACCCCCTGCCCCTCTGACCCTGTTGCAGGGAACCAATGATCTGCTTCCTGTCATCCTATGTTAATTTGGGGATCATACTCTATATACTCTTTTATGTCCGGCTTCTTTTGTTCATCATAATGTGCTTGGGACTCACCCACATTGCTGTGCGTGTCAATAGTTTGTTCTTTTTATTGCTAAGTAGTAATCCATTCTATGAGTATATTACCACTTGTTGATTTATTCACATCTCGGTGGACATTTACCAACCTAATTTTAGTACCACTTTTATAATTATATTTCTTTCCTCACATTTCCTCTCATTTGTCACTTTACAGTGAAGACAGGGACAGTGATATCTCTCCAGGGCTCAAATATCACTATGAATTTCTGTGTCGGGTTCAAGCAACATGCTCAGTACCAACTGGGCACACAGCTAAATTGCTGTCCCTGGTGTAAAATGGAGTCACCCAGCCATTCCGTCTGTTTTCCTGAGTTCTCAGAGCCATCGGCTAATGTGATCCCACAGATGTTCGTTGCTCACTCTGGGAGATTTCGCTGATTCCAGGTTGCTGTTTATTCCATTATAGCCGATCTCAGTTAGTCACTAAGAGCTTAAGTGCCTCATTTCATAGTTTGTCTTTGGCTATCTACACTTAGCTTTTGTGTTTTGTAACACCTCAACAGAATGGACAAGTTCAGCTGCCAATCATTCCCCAGAATAGGGTTTGTAAGCACGCTTGTGACCAACACGCACACATGTGTATATTGTATATGTATGTATGGGAAATGTATCATATATACACATGCGTATCTTTTCACTCTATATTAGAAAACATAGACTTTGCTATGCCAATGAAATCTCTTTTAAGCATTATTTTTTATTGGCTGCATATTAATCTTTTGAGTGGTTATACCGTAATTAAATATTTTCCTAATATTAAGCTTTTTGGTCGTTTCTGCTTTTTCTCCTAATATAAAAATGCTCCAAAGAGTGTATGTGGACATAGACATTTTCTGTATTGTCTTCTTAACTAACTACTGGTTTTAATTGTATTTTTAAAAAGTACTTAATAACACTATGATCTTGCATTTCTTTTCTTTCCCTTCACATTGAATAGATGTCTGCTGGGCCACTGATATAAATATTCGTTTCTGGGAAGTTTATTGGTACCTAGGAAATATGGAGAAAAATCCACTGGCCTTTCATTAGTATTGGACTTAATGCTACAAGCACCATTAGTTTTTAACTTATCAAGCGCTCTACCATTAAGCCAAAGCTCATCGGTGTTCAGGGTAGTCTCCCACATTACCCATAGAAGCTACTAAAATGTTTCCTCTTTTGGTATCTAATTACTCATACATTATGGAATATAAGAAATGAAGCCTGTTTCCCAGGCTCAAAAGAGACCCCTTGGGGACAAAGACTATGGGAAATTCCTGCCAGGAAAGTGCTGGAAAAGGGAATACCCTAATTCTGTGTATGAACTGACAGTAGTCCTAGGTTCATTCTCAAGAAGTACATGGATGGAACAGATCCGTCTGCCCAAAGAGCAGAGGATTTGAAAACTGAAAAACAGTATAAATCCCTGCCCAAGTCCCAGATCAATCCCTAAGTGATGTATGAGTGGGTCAGACCCAAACAATACAGTGAAGGCTTTGAAAACTCAGCTGATATTGACACCACCGTCCACAGAAGATGAGGATGCACCTGCGGTCTGAACCTGACCGAGGTGACTGTCTGCTCAACAACAGTAATACCTTCCCGCCAACGACCTCCTAAAGGTACTGGCAAGGCCCATAGTCTCTCAACACAGCATTCGAAATGTCCAGAGAGAGACAAGCTAATCCAAAATTATTCAACAAAGTAGAGCCAGAAAGATGTGCCAAATTAAAAAAAAAATTGAATGTCAAAACATGAAATTATTTGGAAGTTAGAGTTATCAGTCATACGTTAAAGCTTATTAAAACCATGCTTAATGGGGTAAAGACAAGCCTAATGAGGACAAGACTCCTGAAATTAATGGAAAGTAAAAAATCTCAGCACGAATAAGAAACTAAAAGAAGAGCCAAATACAGAGTTGAGAAATAAGAAACGTAATATTTAAAGTAAAAAATTTGGCTGGATGAGATTAATAAGAGTGGAGATGACCGATGAAAGAGACAATGAACCTAAAGATAGAAAAATACAAATGATCAAATTTAGATAACAGAGGTAAAAGATTTTTAAAAATGATCAGGGCCTCAGGCTGCTGTGGGGCAACAGCAGATGGTCTAGCATTCATGTTACTGAAGTACTAGAACACAGGACAAAAACTTGAAGAAATACTGCCTGACAACTTCCTGAATTTGAGGAAAGACATACATGTACAGTACACTCACATGTGAGAAGGCAGTGAGCCCCAAATCAGAAAGAACTCAAGCTGCCCATACTGTCCGAAGGACTGTGGATGTTTCCTCAGGAACCATGGGAGAGGGAGGATGGTAAAACATCTTTACAGTGTTGAAGGAAGCATGGTCAGCCCTTAATTACACACCCAGTGACAATGCCCTTTAAAATGGAGAGAAAAGAAAGACGTTCCCAGATAAAGAAAAAAATAAAGAATGTGTTGCCAGCAGAGTTCATAGAAGTGCAAGAGGAAGCTCTTTAGATGAAAAGGTGATGGGGGAACTGGGAATTTCCAGAATAAAAGAAGAGTAACAAAAATAGTAGAATCTAGGGATATGTAATAGCCTATTTTTTTCTCTCCTTAAGATACTATTGAAAGCAAATACTGTAACATTATCTGGTTGATTTTCCACGTGCCGATGTGGTACATGTGACATCTACAACGTAAAAGAAGGAGGGTCAGGTGACCTATGTCTGTGTAAGGATTCTCTGTTTTATAGAAGGTGCAAAATACTAATACCAAATTTACTGTGAAAAATGTGTCATGTATATTTTAATCCCCAGAACAACTGCACAGCAAAGAATTCAAAGAGATGTAGCCAGAGTAAATTTTGAAATTTATACAGTAAAGCAAAAAACTAAAACAGTGAAAAAAATTTTGAAAAAGAAGAAAGTTGGAGGAATCATAGCCCCTGATTTCAACACGTATTATCAAGTCGTGGTAATGAAGGGAATGTGGTATTGGAGAAAATACAGACACACAGGTCGGTGAAATAAAAAGAGGGTCCAAAAATAAAATCGACTCACACAAATATAGCCAACTGGCTTTTCCAAAGGTGCAAAGATAATTTAATAAAGAAAGGGTGGCCTTTTCAACAAATGATGCTGGACTGAGTAGACATCCATGTGCAAACAGTAACTCAGACTAGAGACTCATGCCTTATACAAAAATTAAAGTGAGGTGGATCATAGACCTAAATGTAAAATGACCTAAATCTAAAATGTAAAACCATGAAACTTTTAGGGAAAAATAATATAGGAGAAAATCTTTATGATTTTAACTTAGGCCAAAGGTCTTAGCTACACCACCAAATCACAATCTGTAAAAGGAAAAAAAAAAAGGGCAAGCTGGACTTCATAAAAGTTAAAATATTTTTCCCTATAAAAAACACTGCTAAGAGAATGAAAAGCCACAGCCTGGAAGACAACCCAGATTTACAATGAGCGTGCAATTCAGTCAAGTATTCCACCAAAGAAGATACATGCTTGGCTAAGTCTTAGTCTGTTCAGGCTGCTATAACAAAATACCACAGGCTGGGCAGCTTATAAACACCAGATATTTATTTATTTATATCTCTCCTTAGTTCTGGAGGCCAGAAGGTCCAAGATTAAGGGGACCAGCATGGTGGTATTTTCCCGGAAGACCGCTTCCTGGTGCATACTCTGCACCTTCCTGCTGTGCCCTCACATGGTGGAGGGGGACCCGCTTCTATAAAAGCACTAATCCCACTAAGCACCTCTCAAAGCCCTCACCTCTTAATGCCCTCATCTTTGGGGAAAGTTTGGGGACAAACTTTCAGACCGTAATACACATGAGAACACAGTTAATGTCACCTGTCATGAAAGAAATGATCCTTAACAACACAATGAGATATCACTATGCACTTATCTGAATCTCTAAAATTAAAGAAAAAGGACTGCCCGCATCAAGTATCAAGTGCTGTTAGGGATGCTGAACTGATGGAATTCTTACACATTCCTCCTAGGAATAAGTAGTATAGCCCCTCTAGAGAGCCGTTTGACTGTTTCTAGTAAGTTCAATTATACTTGCCTTATGATGTATAGCTACGCCCCCCCAAACCTATGTGTGAATGTTTATAGAAGTTTTACTCATAATTGCCAAAACCGGAAAACAAACCACATTATAATGATAACAATGGAGTCCTACTCGGCAGTGGAAGGGAACACACTATTGATATAAGCAACAAGGTGGATGAATCCTAAACGTACAGTAAGTCCTCAGTTAACATCCTGTCATCAGTAGGTTTTTGGAACAGCAGCGAAGCTACTTGTCAGGCAACCAGTTTCACCAAAGGCTAACTGATGGCAACCGAGTTCCATCCCTACTGTGTTGTTCCGTAACACTATGTCATCTCATCAATGTTTTAACGAAAGGACTTGGAACAAAACGTTATTTAGGGTCCTGCTGTGTTATGCTTAATGTAAAAAGCCTGACAAAAGGCTGTGTACAATCTCATTTATACGACATTCTAGAGGAGATCAAACCACAGGCTCAGCGAGCAAATAGTGGTTGCCAGGGTTTCAGTGAGGGGCGGGCCTGAGCACAAAGGGGACACGCAGTGTGTGCAGGCGATGAAGCCGGTCTGTGCGTTGATTGTGGCGACGGTTACGCGGTGCTAGGCATTTGCCAGAATTCACAGAAGTATATATAAATTGTCCAAAAGATTGAGTTTTACTGCGCGCAAGTTTTAAAAGAGAAACTTAAAATGGCAGCCTCCCTAAATTGTTTTTCTGCCCTGAGCCATATTCCCAGCCATCCTTTCCACCCATGTTTTCTCACTAATTGTGTAATAGCGGGAAACGGGAACAGGGAGAGGGAGAATCATGGAAGTCGTGAGTCACTGGCCGGGTAGGGAGGCTGTGTGTGTTCTGTCGCCCACAGGGTGCTCTGTGACTGTGATGTGCAGTTGGATGTCTGTCTGTAGCACGTTTGTTGCTTTTGCTGTCTTGTGTCTTTTTGAGGAGGCAGAAAAAGAGAATTAGAGATTGCAGGATGGAGGGAGGGGGCCGCCACAGCACTTCTACTTTCGATGTGATGGGAAGATACGAGTGTACCATGAGTGTGGCTGAATTGTTTTTCTGCTATTCGTCAAGGAATATCGGCCAGATAAAACTACCTTGGTAGCAAGAAGCTATTAGGTGTTAGTAATGTGAAAGGGACTCTGAATAGGTAAGGGGAAAAAAAGATCCAGTGGCTTCTAGCTTTTGTAACTGGCAATATAGTGACAGGGTGACAAAAATGGAAAATCAGAATGAGAGGATTTAGTTTTCTATTTATCTAGGTTTTTATAAAACACCCAAGTAGAGAGGTTTGGCAGGCAATTAAAATCCAGATTTTGGATTTTGAGGAGGATTGGGCACAAGGGGTGTGGGATGGCTTAGCCTCCAGCACTGAACCATTATCGCAGGCTTGAGTCAGGTAGGAAGGACCCGCTCTTGTGTCAGCCACACTGATCCGAATCTCTCCCCGTTCCTCCTCCACCAAGGTCCCTTTCAGTGCCAGACGAGAAAGCACACGAGGCTGGCAAGAGGGCTGGGACACAAGGTGGTTTTATTGCAACTGCACTCCCTGTACAGTGCTGTCTCCTGCTTTTTTTTTCTCCCTAAATTGATTATGTGATTGATTCTCGATTTAAAGTAGTTGGACTTTTTAAATGACCAAACAATGGAAAAGTGTAAAGTCTGCACCAGATTAGCAGTAGGAAGGGGGATTTAACACAGAATGGTTAAAGGGAATGGCTGAGGAAAACAATAAAATAATTTCACACTTGTGTCCAGTCGAGTTCAGACTGTTCAATAGAGCCGCTTTGCTCAGTTAGTTTCACATCACGTGCCTTTAGCGCATGTTATTTGTGGCGGATGAGAAGCAGTCCTGCTTTCAACGGTTTCCTGACTTGAGACAACCTTGAAACCCAGAATCCAGTCCCAGACATAGGAAGTGTTTCTTAGGACAAGGGGGGTTACAGTACTGATTCCATCTTGGGAACAGTTTGAAGGCAACGTGTCCAGTACCTAAACCAGATTTGCTCTGATTTTTAAGACACGACACAACACGTTGATGATGTTAGTTTATCCAGCAAATCCAGTTTGAAAAGCAAGAGTCAAAATGTGTTGAGTGCCCACATTATGCCAGAGCTATGTTAGCCTTGGATACATTCAGGCTTATGGAGTTCCGTAATGAGGAAAACAACCATGTAAGGAAAGGATTATGATAGGAATGAAAAGAAAAAGTCAAGTATGAAGTGTTATATAGCTAGTTATATTATTAGTTCTGGGACCTTTTAATTATATATTTTTTATTTTGTTCCACCTTTTTTTATTGTTGTTCAAGTACAGTTGTCTCCATTTCTGCCCCCTCCCTCCCCCGACCCCAGCCATCCCCACTTTTTACATTGAAAACGATGCTCTTTCTGGTGGTCCACAGAATAACAGAAGCAACGCCTCAGATCGCTTTTACGAATCTGTTTGCAACAACGACAGTAAAACGGCAGCATTTCCTGTCATCCTACCTGTGATCTGGCTCTCTCCTTCCCTTCACCAAGTTTCCTGGGGGAGGGAGGCTGAAGCAACCACAGCTTTCTTAAAGGTCTGAGTACGAAAGGTCTTACCAAATGCCAAGTGTTGGGACGGTTAGCCGTTTCTTTGGTTGAGCAGTGGGTGAAGTAGGTATTTATGCATTTATGGAAAATATGTACCTGAAACATGAGGATGACACTCAGCATGTTGTGTCATTCATGTGATAGGAGCCACACAAGAAGAGAGACTGGGGTCATAGTGGATTGACAGTTTTCGTCTCTCGCTAACTGTGGGGCGGCCACTGTCCGTACCCTCACAATTCCCAATTCTGGGCACTTGCTTTCCTGTGTACAGAATCACTTTTTCTACAGTTACCTGCAACTCCTAGCCTGTGGGCTTTCTCTGATGGCCGGAGCAGGCTCAGCCTGTACTGGGGAGGCTAGAAGTTTGGAGGACTTCATACCCTAGGAGTGGCCCTCTACCGACTATGGACGAGTGTTGAGGGATAGACGCTCCAGCCACTTCATGTCTCATGATGTCTTTACCCAGTCTCCCAGAGGAAACCCGAAAGACTGAGACCCATCTGCTCGCAGAAGCATCCTGCTCATCAGTGCATCTATTTTCTTTGTTGTCCCACTTCCCCCTCCCCTACCAGTGCTTCTTGGGATCACCCCACATGCTACGTGCATCCAGTTCTTGTCTCTGGGTCTGCCTAGTGGGACTTCATCCTAAGCCACATTCATTGAAAAGAACGGTGGGATTTGCCAGACTATGAAAATCACTTTGTTGTCTCGAATGTTCTCTCTCTTTAAATCTGGAGCCATGTATGTTAACTATGCATACAATGAAATTCTACTATCTATACAAAATCTTGTTTTATTAGTTGCAAGTTATGCTTCTCCTCTGAATACATCGTTTCTGTTGCTCTCTGGACACAGAAAGGCATCCGCATGGCCTTTTTATTACACATACTGCACAATTTCCTTCCTGCTTCTGTTTTATAATGCCTCTTTGTGCCGTGAAGTTTCTTTTGGTTCACCTGGTCCGAGGGAGCTGTTTCAGATTGTTTGAAAAGTTTCAAATGGGAGACTCTGTGCTCTCTCCTTCCTCTCATTATGTTATGGCTAAATGGAGATAGTGGTGTGACAGACTTGGGCTGACTGTCCCTGTACATTTGTCACTGAAGCAGATGGGCAGTGGTGGGTGGCAGTGAGGAATGATGTGGCATCTTTTTAGAGAGAAAGAAAAGGATGACTTGACGAGGTTGAGTTCTACCTTTTCATGGGGGAGGGTGGGGAGAGCTGTGCCCCCTAGAATAAAATGAAAAGCAGAATTCCTTCTTGGAAGCACTGTGTGTGTGTGTGTGTGTGTGTGTGTGTGTGTGTGTGTGTGCTATCCAGGTGTGTGATCATGTATATGCAGAGGTTTATGACAGTGACTCCACTGGAGAGAGAAATAAACCCTGCTGTTCGTGATTCCACTTGAGCAAAACATCTGACTACCAGACATGGTCACTAACGGTTCACTTATTATTGATGAGGGCTCTGTAATTTTTTTCTCCTTCCTCTTTTTTTCTGCTTCCTCTTTCTCCTGCCCACATAAATGAATGGTATGTGAAGTACAGTGAAGTTTGGGAGTAGGAAGACTGTCGTTTCTAATGATTCTCATATTTTTCAAGAGCGGGTTTACTACTCCAGCACTGCTGTAAACTGAGCCTGTGGTAGGCTCAGTCACGCCCTCCTTCCTCTATGTACTCCACAGTGTCACCATTCTAACCCACAGAGCCTGTGAATTTCACTTTACACCAAAAGGGGCTTTGCCAAATGAGTGTGATTAAGTGAAGGATTTTGAAGTGGAAGATTATTATGGACTATCAGGTGGGCCTTACATGTAATCAGAATGTCCTTGTAAGAGGGAGGTGGAGGGAGACTTCACCATAGAAGAGGAAAAGGCAATGTGGCAATTAAAGTAAAAACTGGAGTGGTGTGGCTGCAAGCCAAGGAATGCCAGCAAATGGGAAGTCTCCGTTTTATTTCATTGCACTTCTCGGTTAATTGATTAGAATCTGTTGAGCATCCCAAAGCATTCTAGATCTCTTTGAAGACTTGGTAACCACTTCTTGGGTCAGACTTC
>PVKM010034474.1:0-15555 GCA_004027735.1 Carollia perspicillata
TCATTGAACTTCTAAGTATGTTCTCTGCACTATGCAGGCTAATGCAGGGGGCAGATATAAATTGATGATTGAACAGATGTGGAACCCCAGACTGGAGGAAGTACTATAGTAGACAGATGGAGATGTTACCCTTTTCTCTGGCTTTTGAAGATGGGCCACTGCAATCTACCATCCAGTTTTCTCCCATCTGCTACTGGTTGGGTGACTCTAAGGCCCTAGCATTCCCCGCTGTCCTTGTCCCCACAGCCTTTCTCCATGCTGTTCCCACAGCCAGAGTTGTCCTACCACCCTCTCCCTCAAATCCTCAGTTCCCTCATCATGTCCTCAGAGACATACAGCAAATTTTACATTCTCTCTGGCCCCAGCTCTGGTCAAGGCCAGCAAGATTTGGAATTAAGTTGTCTTCTCCATGGTGTTCCTGCTCAGCTCTGGGCCATGGCCACAGTTGTCTTGACGATATCTTGGCACCACTTGTCCTAGCCATATTGGTTGGCTCCTTCAACAATACCCCCTTTCTCTACCCATCCTGCTTTCCTGCCAACCCAGAGCCAAGTCTGCTCCTTCTCTCCTGTTCTTATTTCCACTGCTTCAAGTGGGGTCATGATTCATCATCCCACATGTGAGAATGTCCCACCAGCTAGACCCCAACCCCATCCTCATCTACCACTACCTGCTGGTCTAGCACAGGCAGGGGCAGTCTCTGACATTGGGGAAGGCACAGTTCAGCTGGGGAGACCAGATCCCCAAGAGCATATGAGATAGCATGTGAAGGGTCAAGAGCATGGGCAGGGAGCACCAGGGAGGCTTTGGAGGAGGACTCGACTGGACTGGATAAAGGAAGTGTGGGAAACAAGGAGGAGACAGTACCATCATGGAGAATGAATACATTAAACTACTCCATCTCTTTGACCCTCAGTTTCACAATCTGCAAAATGGGATTGGTAACAAAACCTACTGCCTAAGGGACCTGTGGAGTAATTCTGTTGCCCAAAAGCACCCTTCCTGTCTCTGACTCTAACTGCCCCTCAGGCCCTGGTGGATCATGGTGCCTTTTCTAGCCACAACCATAAAGGCCGCCTGTGAGAAGGAGTGTCCCCAAGGCCCCAGCTGTACTCCAGTCCTATGCAGACAGTCACACCAGGCTGCTGGGTAAACTGCTCATGTGGTCACTGCACTTGGGCCAGGTGCTGGGCCAACTCCAGGAGCTGGATGCTCACAATCCAGAGCTGCAAAAAGCCTCTCTTGCTTCTTCACTTTCCATCACTAACCCTCCAATTTGTCCTCCCTTCCCCCATGGCAGGAAAGTTATGAAAGGAATGTAGGAATTCCAGCCCTTGTGCTCCCCCAAACGCCCCAGCAACCTTGGGGAGGGGTGGTAGGCGGGGCATTCTGCCCAGAACCCAGCCCACAGCCTGTGGATGTGTCTTGGTGCCTGATATTGTGGGCACTCAGAGCCACCAAGTCTGCTGTCTGCAGCTGGAGAGTCAGAGGGCAGGCCTGGGAGGGCAGCTGAGAAAGACCAGGGTACACTCACCCACCAGGAGGGCAAACAGGCACAGGCAGACCTCAGCCCAGGTGATGTGCACATAGGCACATACAGCAGGATGTGCTCACATACTCTCACACACACAAAGCAGGGTGTACGCCCACACTAAGGTGTACACACAGCCTGTGTACACATGCATGGATACTCGCAATCATATGCACACATCCACACTGTTCTCTTCACAAGTACATGGAAGTAGGGCTGTTTGCACAGAAAGATGCACTCGCACTTCAGATGTTTGCAAACAAGTGTACTCCCCTGTGCACACATATTGCAGTGAGGTACACACAGATACAGCAGATCTTGCACACACATCAAAGGTGCATGGATATCCACAATATTGTGTGTTCACACAGACCTCCTACTTACACTTCAAGGGAAGACTTGAGTAAACAGCTTCATTCTGCTTAGTGGATAGGTTGAAGGCAGAGAGTCCTGAAGTCCTGGGCACAGAAAGCCACCCCAGTTCCGAGGGTTGGCTAGCTCTCAGCCCCTGCTCTGTTGGTCTGGCCTTTTGGGGCTGAGGCCTCCAGGGAAAAGCTGCACAAGATTGTGCTGGGAGTATGAGACATTCCTTTCTCAGTGGTTTGTGCTAACTCAGGTCCTTGTTGTTTGTGCCTTTGTGTTTGTGTTAAACCATGACATGAGGGCTTAAGGAGTAGAAGCTGTTGGAGAACTGGAGAGCCAACTGAGGCCTCTACAGTTGACCTAACCCCCGCTCTTTGCTGCTTTGTCTGCCAGCCAATCCTCAAGTCCATGACAACTCCAGCACCTCCATGGGCATGCTCCCACTGGACCCTGTGTTCTCCCACACGATATGTGGTAAACCAAACTCCCACCCCATGATAACTGGGCATCCTGCTAAACCTTTCATCCATCCATCCATCCATCCATCCATCCATCCATCCATCCATCCATCCATTTATCCACTCAGGAATTATTTGCAGAATGTCAGTAACATGCCAGACACCACAGGAATATCACAGTCCCTGCCCCCAGCCCCATGCAAACTTCCAGCTCCAAGACATACTTTGTTTGAGCTTGTTATAATTTTAAAACTTCTGATTTCCTGTAAAAACTAGATTTTTGTCTTTTTTAAAAAATGGGAAAATCTGATGTCAGGTCTGCCCAACTGCCCCCTTTGGACTGGCCTGGGCACTGCAACTTGCTGCTGCTCTGCACTTCCTCTCTTTCTCCTGCTGTTGGGGCACAGCATGACCCTTCTCCGTAGGTTTTTTTGTTCAACCCACAGGATGTTTGTGGCAGGGTCCCACCTGCCACCTCCAGGGGCTGCCCCCAGCCCAGGCAGGAACAGCCCTAGTGTGGCTGGAGAGACTGGATTAAATATCTTAATTCGGAACTCTGGGGATATATGTATTTTAAGTGTGAGGGAGGCAGGGTATGCAAGTGTCTGAAGAGGAGGTCAGTTAGAATCAAGAGGTACATGTGGCTTTGAAAAGTCATCGATGTTGACCTCAGTGAAGCCAAGTGAAGTAGCTCTCCACTTTTATTCATCATGTCCTCTGAAGAAGACACTGAATTATTACAAACTGCCCAATAGGCTTCAATATTGTTTCTGTGTAGAGGTGGGGCATGGAGGGGGAGCTCCATTACTATAGAGCTCAAACAAGACAGAATCCCTAGGTCACCTCCCCATTTTTAGATATGATAATTGATGACACATTCCAGAATTTCTGGATTGCATTTTTGTGTTATCCTTTGTTTTCATATCGGTGTCCAACTGCCCAGCTCTCCAGAGCCTGAGTGAGTGACCCCAAACATTCTTCCTTCAGCCTCCCAAGCCATTTCCATCTTGGCTCAGTGCATTTGGTTCAGGAGAGCTACACTTCTCAGCTCTAGTGTCTGCATTTATATTCCTTTTCACTGTTCTATATTTCTTGTAATAATAAAAACAAAGTGCACCAAAATGTTTGAAGAGTTGCATAGCTGTTATGCGCACAGACAGGGTGATGCGTTGGATGAGTCTACTACATCTTCAGCTATGCTGTCACTGAAGACCCCATCCTGGGAGCCTCTGTTGCATGGTGGAAGGGGTCTGTCCATTCCTCTCAACACTTAGAGTCTGGATCCTAACACCCCAGAGTCGCAGGGCCCCCTTTGAAAGAGTACCTGCCTATGAACTGTGGCATGTCCTGTTATCTGCAGCTTCTGTGGGTTCTCTTCCCTCCCTTGTCCCATGAGGTAGGCTCACTCCTCTCCCCTTCCAAAAGACCCTGGGTAGATGGTGTGAACCCCGAGTCACCCAAACATGCATCTGGGCTTCAAATCTCCTTGACCTTTACGCAGGTGGCAGAATAAATGTCTAGGCTCATGCCAACTCTTACTAGATACACAGAGATGGACATAGACCCAGAAAAGGGTTGGAAGTCCCTGAACTAATTGAAATTTTGGTTAAGTTAAAATAGGAAGTGGAGAGAGATTTATTTGAGCAATTAATTCCATTTAAAGTGAACTGTGCACACACACACACACAAAGGAAAAAATAAAAAGAAAAAAAAAGAAGGAGAAAGGTGCAAGATGGCAGAAGAGTGAATAGAAGCTACACTAACTTCCTCCCAGGACAAATCTGGAATTACAACTCAATTGCGGAGAAATCACCCAGAAAAAAACAATTGAACTATAGCAAGACAGAAGATTTACAACCTTGGACAGATAGAAAAATCAATTTCAGCACAACCTGACTGGTAAGGAGTGTGGTGGAAACTTGAGAAGGCTTGCTGGGTGCCCACTGGTGGCAGTGCCAGAGGGATTTTTTTTAAGCAACCAGTTGGATCCCCTGAGAAGTGTGGGGTCTAAACACTAAGCTAGGGGCCCCAGCCTAGAGCACCAGAGCCCAAAAAGTACACAGATAACAACTAGTGGTGAAAAGTGGCAGGATTGCTGTCTGCCAGAGATAGGCCACTGGAGAAAAAAAGGAGCCATTTAAAGGGCCAACACACAAATTTTCATTTGCAGCCACTTACCCTGGGCTCTGGCAAAGGTTGGGGTAGAATGGCCAGAGATGTCTGATGAGAGACTGGGAATGGAAGCTTTGAAGAGAGTGCTGAGAGAGTAGATCATGGGATCCTGGTGTTGAGTCACCCTCTATACCACAGCAGCCATCCTGCTGAAGCAAACCACCCCTCTATGAGCAGAAGTGGCCTAAGGGGAAACAATTGTCCCGACCCCAGGAGAGACTCTGCCCTGGCTCTGTGGCATTTAAGCCTGACTGCTAAGTGCAGAGTGACTAGACTAACAACTGAAACAGTCAGTCATAGACAGTAGATCTCTAGCAAAGGGAGGCAGAATGGACTAGAGATGTTCAACGAGAGACTGGGGACAGAGGCTTAGGGCAGAAACTGAGAAAGTAGCCACAAGAATGCTGGGGCTGAGTCATCACCCATAACACAGCAGCCATCCTGTGCAGGCAGACCACTCCCACCTTTGCCCCCAAGCAGCAGCAGCAGCCCGAGGGGAAACAATAGCTCTGAGCCTAGGAGGGATTCTGTCCTGCCCTATGGGGCTTAAGCCTGACTGCTGAGTGTGGAGTGACTAGATCAACAACTGAAGGAGGCAACCACAGACAGTAGATCCCTGGCAGCCTAGGAGTAGGTTACCTAAGGTCAGACAGGGACAACATCTGACATCACCAGAGGTGGACCCAAAAAGAAAAAACAGTGATAAATACTAGAGACTACCTACACAAAATCCACTGTGCTCTTCTCAATAATTTGCAATATTTTATTTTTTATTTGCACAACTTTTTAATATTCATTTCTTGTCCATCAAGTTTGTGCATATTAAGTAATTAGATTTTATACTATAGTTTATTTCTCTCATTTCTTATAATAGTCTTAATCTTCTTACATCCTAATTAATACTGGTTCATTTGTTGTTGATAGTGGGATTGCAGGGGAGACTTATTTTTGCCAATGTGGGTTTGTTTCCTTGGCTTTGTGGTTTTATTCTGGAAGCACCTGCACAACAGTATACAAGACATGATAGTCATAGTGACCCTCAGTCAACCAACTGGAGGGAAAAGCCTACCAAAGAATGACCCAACAAAAATCAAAATCCATTTATATGCAGAGAGCCAACATAAATGGCATAAAGGGCATCTTAAAGGCATCAAGTTCAGGAGATATAGGAGACTGCACTACTGAATCCCACATATATCCTACTGTAGAAGTTCACATCGCAAACTCAGGGAGACAAAAGAGATCAATTTAAGAAGCAGAAACAATCAAGAAGAATCTCAAAATAATGGTAAGACAAAAAAACAGCCCCCAACCTGAAGGAAAGGAGAGATGCTCAGAAAGAGTGCTAAATGAAATAAAAGCGAGTAAACTATCAAATATTGAGTTCAATGCAATGTTATAGGGAAGTTCAATGAGCTCATTAAGAATTACCAGAAACTACAAGCAACTTACTACAACCAATATCAGCATGAAAAAGGACACAGAAACTATCAACAAGAGCCAAAAGGAAATGAAGAACACAATTTCTGAATTGAAGAACACAGTAGAATGATCAAAAGCAGGCTTGATGAAGCAGAGGGTTCAATCAGCAAGCAAGAAGATGAGGCAGAAAACAACTCCCAGAAAGAGTAAAAAAAAGGAAAAAAGACTCAAAAGAACATAGAAGGGTACAGGGAACTTCAGGAAATGTACTAATATCCATATAATAGCGATACCAGAAGAAGAAGAGCAAGGGATAGAAAACCAGTTTGAAAAACTAATGATGGAAAATTTCCTTAATTTGATGAGAGAAAAAGGAACACAAATACAGGAAGAACAGAGGGTGCCAATCAAGAGGAATACAAAGAAGTTCACACTAAGACACATCATAACTAAAATGGCAAAATGTAAAGACAAAGGGAGAATCTTAAAGGCAGCAAGAGAGAAATAGGAAGTAACATACAAGGGAGCCCTGATGAGGCTAGAAGCTAACTTCTCAAAGGAAACACTACAAGCCAGAAGGGAATGGCAAGAAATATTCCAAGTAATGAAAAGAAAAGGCCTGCAACCACAACTACTCTACCGAACAAGGCTCTCAATTAAAATGGAAGGTGAAATATAAGGAGTTTCCCAGACAAAAGAAGTCTAAAAGAATACACCTCCACCAAACCAGCACTCGAAGATATGCTAAAGGAACTACTTTAAGAAGAAGAAGAAAAACAGTGAGAGAGAGAGAGAGAGAGAGAGAGAGAGAGAGAGAGAGAGGAAGACAGGTAGAAAAGGGATAAAATGAGAATGAATAAGTACCTATCAATAATAACCTTAAATATAAATGGATTAAATGGTCCAATCAAAAGACATAGGGTAGCCAAATGGATAAAAAAACATGACCTGCACTTATGCTGCCTACAAGAGACCCACCTCAGAACAAAAGGCCTACACACACTGAAATTGAAGGGTTGGGAAAAAATGCCCCAAGCAATTGCATAGGAAAAAAACTGGGGTAACAATACTCATATCTGACAAAATAGACACAGAAGGACAATTCATAATATTCAAGGGAAGAATTCATCAAGAAGACATAAACATTATAAACATATATACACCCAACATAGGAGCACCCAAATATATAAGGACATCTTGGAGGACCTCAAGAAAGATATAAACAGCTCTACAATTATAATAGGGGATTTTAACATCCCACTGTCAAAAATTAATAGATCTTCCAAACAAAATATCAACAAGGATATTGTGTCATTGAATAATGCCCTAAATGAAATGGACTTAACTGATATATATATAGAACCTTTCCTCCCAAAGAAGCAATATACACATTCTTTTCTAATGCACGTGGAACATTTTCAAAGATAGACCACATGATAGGAAACAAAAAAAAAATCCTCAACAAATTCAAGAAAATTGAAATCATACCAAGCATTTTCTCTGACCACAAGGGACTGAAATTAGAAACCAACCCCGAGGCAAAAAACCCAAAACACTCAAAATCATGGAGATTGAATGGCATGCTATTAAACAATGAATGAGTCAAGAATGAGATTAGGGAAGAAATCAAAAAGTTTCTGGAAACAAATGAAAATGAACTCACAACAGTCAAAAACTTATGGGACACAGTGAGGGCAGACCTGAGAGGGAAGTTCACAGTGATATAGGCCTATCTAAAAAAGATAAAAAAGATTTCAAATAAGCATCTGAACCCTACATCTACAAGAACTGGAGAAACAACAATAAACAAAGCCCAGAGTGAGTAGAATGAAGGAAATAACCAAGATCAGATGAGAATTAAACAATATAGAGACTAAAATAACAATTCAAAGGATCAATAAATCCAGGAGATGGTTCTTTGAAAAGATAAACAAAATTGACAAGCCTTTAAGCAGACTCATCAAGAAAAAAAAGGAAAGAATACCCAAATAAACACAATCAGAAATGAAAGAGGAGAGATTACAACTGATAACACAGAAATACAAAGGATTGTAAGAAATTACTATGAAGAACTGTATGCCAAGAAATTTAAAAACCTGGATGAAATGGACAATTTTTTAAGAAAAATATAATCTTCCAAAACTCAATGAAGAAGCAGCAGAAAGCCTAAACAGACAGATAACACCTGATGAAATCAAAGCAGTAATTAAAAAACTATCAGCACACAAAAGCCCCTGGACCATTTCAAAGGAGAAATTTACCAAACATTTAAGGAAAAGCTAACCCCTGTCCTTCTCAGACTATTCCAAAAAATCCAAGAAGAGGGAAGACTCCCAAATTCCTTTTGTGAAGCCAGGATCATTCTAATTCCAAAACCAGATAAAGACACAATGAAGAAAGAAAACTACAGGCCAGTATCACTGATGAACACAGATGCTAAGAGTGTCAATAAAATATTGGCAAACCCCACCCAGCGATACACTCAAAAGATTGTACACCATGATCAAGCAGGATTCATCCCAGGGGTGTAAGAATGGTACAATATTCACAAATCAATGAACGTAATACATCACATAAACAAAAGGAAAGACAAAAATCACATGATCATATCAACAGGTGCAGAAAAAGCATTTAATAAGGTACAGCACTCATTAATGATAAAAACAGTCAGCAAAATGGGAATAGAGGGAACATAACACACTATAATAAGGGCAACATACAAGAAACGTACAGCCAGCATCGTACTTAACAGGCAAAAACTAAAAGCTTTCCCACTAAAATCAGGAACAAAACTAGGGTGTCCTCTTTCATCACGTCTATTCAACTTAGCATTGGAAGTCCTAGCCACAGTGATCAGACGAGAAGAAGAAATAAAAGGCATCCAAATTGGAAAGGAGGATGCAAAACTGTCATTGTCTGCAGATGACATGACAGTGTACATAGAAAAATAAAATACCTAGGAATAAACCTAACCAAGGAGATAAAGGCCTGTACTCAGAAACTATACAACACTGACAAAAGAAATTAAGGAAGACACAATAAATGGAAGCATATACTGTGTTCACGGATTGGAATAATTAACATCATGCAAGTGTCCATACTATCCAAAGTAATTTATAGATTCAATACAATCTTTTTAAAATACCAATGACATATTTTACAGATATAGAAAAACATTTCAAAAATTTATGTGGAAACATATATGACCCTGAATACCTGCAGTAATTTTTAGAAAGAAGAACAAAGTAGGAGGCATCACAATATCTGATATCAAACTATATTACAAGGCCATGGTAATCAAAACAATCTGGTACTGGCACAAGAACACACACATAGATCAATGGAACAGAATGGAAGGCCCAGAAATAAACCCATGTCTTTGTGGTCAATTAATATTTGACGAATCGGGGAAGAATCATAAAATGGAGTAAAAATCGCCTCCTGAACAAATAGTGTTGGGAGGTCTGGTTAGCTACTTGCAAAAAAATGAAACTCAACCACCAATTGACACCACACACCAAAATAAACACAAGATGGAAAAAAGACTTAAATATAAGTTGTGAGAGCATAAAAGTCCTACAGGAGAACATAGGTAGGAAAATCGCTGCTACTCCATGCAACAATGTTTTAATCAACATGTCCCTTAAGCAAGGGATATAAAGGGAAGAATAAACAAATGAACTTTCATCAAAATAAAAAGCTCCTGCGTGGCTACAGAAAACATCAGCAAAATGAAAAGGAACCAACTGTATGGGAAAATATATTTGCCAATGATATTGTGGACATGGGTTTGATCTCCAAAATATATAAAGAACTCACATGACTCTACTCCAGGAAGACAAAAGCCCAGTAAAAAACTGGGCAAAGGACCTGAAAAGACACTTCTCTAAGAAGGACATACAGAGGGCCCAGAGACATGTGAATGGATGCTCAGCATCACTAGACATCAGAGAGATGCAAATTAAAACCACAATGAGATACCATTTCTCACTGGTGAGAATGGCCATCATAAACAAATCAATGAACAACAAGTGCTGGTGTGATTGTTGAGAAAAGTGAACCCTAGTATACTGTTGGTAGGAGTGCAGACAGGTGCAACCCCTGTGGAAAACATTATGGAATTTCCTCAGAGAACTAAAATTGGAATTGCCTTTTGACCTGGCAATTCCACTGCTGGTATTATACCCCAAATCCTGAGACACCAATTTAAAAGAACCTATGCACCCCAGTGTTCATACCTGCACAATTGACAATAACCAAGTGCTGGAAGCAACCTATGTGCCCATCAATAAATGAGGGGATCAAAAAACTGTGGTAGTTTTATACTATGGAATACTATACAGCAGAAAGAAAGACAGAGCTCCTACTGTTCAGGACAGCTTGGATGGATGTGGAGAGCATTATGCTAAGTGAAACAAGCCAGGGTGCAAAAGACAAATAACATAAGATCTTATCTATAAGTGGAATCTAATCAACAAAACAAACAAGCAAGCAAAGGGAACCAGTGACACTAAAATAAGAAACAAACAGATAATCACCAGAGGGGAGAGGAGGTAGAGATAATGTTTGGAAAGAAGGGGAAGCATATTCAAGGAACATGTATAAAGTATTCCTGGCCAAAGTCAAATGGGGGTAGGATTGAGGGTGGAAGGTGGGGATGGCTGGGGTTGGGGGGAGTGGTGGAGGTAAAATGGAGACAACTGTACTTGAACAACAATAAAAGTGTAAAATAAATAAATTCATTTTTAGGCTTTGGGAAAAATAAATAAAAGATAAAAAATAAAAAATAGAAAAGAGGGAAAAATACTTCTGAAATTTGATTGTTAAGTCATGAAACTGAGCATAGATAACCAAATAATTTTTATGTTTTGTACATGTGCTTTTCTGTCTCTGGCATTCTATAAAAAAGTTTGCAATAGTCAAAACAACAAATAGAATAGAATGGAATAGAATAAAACAAAACAAAACAGATAAAATAAAATAAGATAAAATAAAATGACCCATGCACCTGTATAGCCTATAATCCATCCTGACTTCATGGAGTTCAAGTGTTTAGTTTTAAAGAAAAGCTCTAAGTATACAATTTCATTATTTTTTAGTTTATTTTATTTCTATTATTTTGCTTTAGTCTTATGTTTCACATTTAATTTTGACTTCAGTGCCAGTCCCCAAGGAACCCTGAAGCTGCTCTGCTAAATAACAGATCCTATATTTGGGGGAGTTCATCTTGGACGCACCAGAGAGACTACACTGCCCTAGAGGGACCCTGGAGGCTCTGGTCTTCAAAGACCCTTTCTCTTGGGGCTGTGCCTGAACCCTCTGGTCTGAGACTCTGGGATGGAGTGGCCCTTACTGGGCCAGACAAGAGCAAGGGATCAGGAGGAGATGGTCACATACTAAGCAGAGGCTGAAGGGAGGGTTCAGATATTTTGGGCCTTGATCATGGTAGGAAGGTCTTCATGGATACCCTCCCCTCCCCTTGAAAGACTAATTCCTAAAGAGGCAGCAGAAAGTCCTAGATTTACTGAATTCTGTGCTGGCTTGGGCCTCTGGGCTAATGTAACTTCATTCTCCATTGTGCAATGGAATGAAGGGCCACCAGAGAGGGGATACACACACACAAGGGTTTTGCATCATCTATAAGGGGAAATTGGTCAATCAATTATACACATTTGGCATGGAGAAGGACAGAAACAGCAAAGCCAGTTCTCACTATGCCTCCAATGTATGCCCTGAGAGTCCAGGGAAATAGATAGTGAGAAGGATAGAGGGCACATACTAAGTACTGAAGTGCCCACTAAATGCTCTGCTCTCATTAACAGCTCCGTAGCAGAACCAGCACAGAAACTTGGCACCTCCCACTCCTGTAGTAGGTCTCCTTAGCAGTACCTCTTCATTCCTCCGAAAGACTAACTCCAGTGTGTAAATATAGGTATGGCTCATACAAGGTCCTTAAATCCACCACTGAGCTACATAAACAGTGATCTGATCCGGCCATAGAGGGACACCCTGTTGACTTAGGTAGGCTGGGCACTCTCACTTATGGTGACTTATTAAGATATTTTCCATGGGACTTTAGCCCAGTCTTGCATTTGGCTCTGCCCTAATCTTAAAACGTGACTCTGGAGGCACTGCCATCTTGTAAGAGTTTTCCAGCAGAACCAGGATTCCACATTCCTCTGCTGCACTCTGCTGCCCTCCTCTGGTCATGTTGTGAGGCCATTCACAGGTTCTGAGCATTGGTCTGCGGGGACAGGGCACTAGGAGAAAGTAGGTGTTAAACACCCCTGCTCTGGGAGTGCCCTGGGAATTTTGGTCTGTCTTATACACAAGTTTTTTACCACTCAGAGCATGGCACTGAATATGTCATTTATAGAACCATCTATTGTAATTTTTATGAGATTCTTCAGGGGCCTCACAGGTGCTCACCAACATTATGTAGGAAGAGGACACATACTACTCTGGCCTCTGGGTGAGTGGGGAGGGCCAGGCCAATCTTGGGCAAGCCTTTCACATTTGGAGTAAGCACAGCCTGACCCTCTTTTCTTTGGTTTCTTTCTTTCTCCTTCATGAGAGTCAAAAGATGTGGTCCCAGGTCCCCGCTTTGTCATGCACAGTGAGACCTCAGCCAGGCAACAGTTTCTCCCTCCACAGAATGGAGCTCTTGGGCTGGGAGGCTGCTATATTTCTCTAGCTCTGACATCACCTCAGATGCTGAGATTCAGAGCAAATGAAAATCCTTCCTAGCCCCAGGAAAAGATGTAATGAAAGTTTTGCTGGATAGAGCAGTCTTGGATGTAGGTCCTTGTGTTTCATGACTTGGAATACTTCTTTCCAGCCCCTTCTTGCATGTAAGGTCTCTTTTGAGAAATCAGCCGACAGTCTGATGGGAACTCCTTTGTAGGTAACTGTCCCCTTACCTCTTGCTGCTTCTAGAATTCTCTCCTTCATTTTAATCTTGGCTAATGTAACTATGATGTGCCTTGATGTGTTCCTCCTTGGATCCAACTTCTTCGGGACTCTCTGAGCTTCCTGGGCTTCCTGGAAGTCTATTTCCTTTGCCAGATTGGGGAAGTTCTCCTTTATTATTTGTTCAAATAAGTTTTCCACTTGTTGCTCTTCCTCTTCCCCTTCTGGTACTCCTATAATTCGGATGTTGGAACGTTTAAAGATGTCCTGGAAGTTCCTAAGCCTCTCCTCATTTTTTTGAATTCTTGTTTCTTCATTCTTTTCTGTTGGGTTGTTTGTTTCTTCCTTCTGCTCCACTCCATTGATTTGAGTCCCAGTTTTCTTCTCATCACTACTGGTTTCCTGTGCATTTTCTATCATTTCACTTATGAACGCCTTCATTTTTTCATCTAATTTGTGACCAAAATCAACCAATTCTGTAAGCATCCTGATTAGCAGTGCTTTGAGATGTGCATCTGTTAGGTCGTCTATCTCTTGCTTGCTTAAAAGTATTGGCTCTGGGACTCTGAGCTTTTCTTCTGTTTGAGTCATTTTTGGTCAGATAGCGCCTGTTGCATAGAGGGGCAGAGCTGTAGGTGTTCACCAGGGCGGGGCAGCCTAGTCGCCAAGTTGTGACGCTGTTGGTCTGGTCGAATGGTTGTCGACTTCCGTAGTTCAATTTTCTGTGTTCTGGTTGTGTTATTGTTTATAAATATTTGTTGTCCTTAATCTTGGTTGTGAGAGGAGGTACGGTGTTTCCACCTACGCCTCCATCTTGGCCGGAAGAGATGGAAAAGATGTATTAATGGGGTCCTTTCCCTCTTGTGGGCTTGGACAAGAGAACTGGGCCAGGGGTGCTCTAGGCCTCCATATCTTTTGATAATTTTGTATTTTAAAATGTAGATATCTTAGATTTTTCCGGTTATGAAAGTACTATGAACACATGAAACTACTCTCAACTTACCCAGTAATCAGGGGACTAAAAATATAAATTACCATATTATGTAATTTATCACTCGCCAGCATGGCAAAAATGCAAGTCTGTGAATGACTAGAGCTGTTGAGGGTGTAAGAAAAGAGGCAATTAGACATCACATGTTCTGTTCTGAGCAATTGCACATCTACAAATCTGCCCTATAGAAGGACTTGCTTAAGGACTCTGGCACATGGTCGAAAGTGACCACTGGTCATTCTTTGTAAGACCAGAAGTGGGAAATGAGCTGGGTTTCTTTCCACAGAGTGGGAGCTGGCTTATGATGTAGACGTAGACAGGTGAATCATGCCAGCTGTGTCCATGCTCCATGGCAACTGCAATTCCAACAGCATGAGCTTTGACCTATTTTTCACCCTTGAATGCTGGCCCATGACACATACAGCATGTGGGAGTGGCCTTGTGCCAAACTTCTGCCATCTTCCCTGTGAGACCCCTGAGCCCAGTGTGCTATGGCAAAGATCAGTCCAGCCTGTTAAGGAGGAGGTGGGGAGCCATAGAGGGAAACTGAGGTGTCCTAGAGGACAACCAGCACCAACTGCTGGATATGAGCTAGGTCCTCCTGGGCCTCCCAGGCCCTAGGTAAGCCTTGTCATGACTATAGCCACACCCATGATCACTGCTGAAACCAGCAGAAGGCATGCCCAGCCTGGTAAGCCTCAGCACCATAAGAAATGGAAATCTTTGTTGTTTTCAGTCACTAAGGTTTTGGATAATGAGATGTTAATTTATTTATGTGTCAGTTTGGCTACACTATAATACCCAATTTGGGGTCAAATATCAGTCTAGCTGTTGCTGTGAAGGTAGTTTTCAGATGAGATTAACATTTAAAATGATAGACTTTGATTCCGGCCAAGATGGAGGTGTAGGTGGAAACACTGTACCTTCTCTCACAACCAAGATTAAGGACAACAAATATTTATAAACAATAACACAACCAGAACACAGAAAATTGAAATACGGAAGTCGACAACCATTCAACCCGACCGGTAAGAGGGGCAGAGTTGGCAGGTGGTGGAGAGGGAAAGCGGCGGGAAAACATGGTGGCTGCCAGGCTCGGAAGCGCCGGGCGGCGTAGGTGGCGTGGAGCTTGCAGACCCCAGACACAGGGAGGAGATGGGAGGAGACGAGCAGAGAATGCAAGGCACGCAGGGCAGTTGGCCAACCGTGGACACACATTCGCGTGCAGATAAACTAGGCAAGAGTGGGCAGTGAGACAGACCTCACAGCGCAGGGCCCCAGCGATGGGAAATAAAGCCTAAAAACTCCGATTGAAAAGGTGCCGGGAGAGGCTCCCAGACCCACAGGAGAGGTCGCCGGGGAGACCCGCAGTGACCTGGAGCGTGCATAGGCCTGCCCACCTGGGAACCAGCGCCAGGGGAGCCCAGTTTGCTTGTGGGAGGCAGCAGAGAGGACACAAACTCGAGAGAGTGCGTGGTTGATTTTGGTCGCAAATTAGATGAAAAAATGAAGGCGCTTATAAGTGAAATGATGGAAAATGCACAGGAAACCAGTAGTGATGGGAAGAAAACTGGGACTCAAATCAGTGGAGTGGACCAGAAGGAAGAAACAAACAACCAAGCAGAAAAGAATGAAGAAACAAGAATTCAAAAAAATGAGGAGAAGCTTAGGAACCTCCAGGACATCTTTAAATGTTCCAACATCCGAAT
>PVKM010034475.1:0-15551 GCA_004027735.1 Carollia perspicillata
ATGAGTATGCCTAGCTCATTTGCACTCTGGGGATTTTTTACTGGATATTTCCTTCCTGAGCTAGATGTCCAAAGCAGCATTGAGCCTGACGTACCTTGGACGAGGCATTCTGGTATGGGAGGAAATGGAGGTGAAGGGACACTTAACAAATGAGGTATAGGCTTCCAAGTTAAAGAAACAAAAACTAAAAACCTCTTCCATATAAGAACCACAAAGGACAATTAGGGGATGGCTGTTTTCCAAGCACATCCCCTGAGGTAGAGTAGGTATTTGCTTTGGGTTGAGATACTTGCCTTCTCCTTCAGTGTGTCCACTTTGCAAGGGGAAGAACGATGCATATTTATAGCTCAACAAATGAGGATGTACAACAGTGGCTTCCAAACCCACTCATCACCTGAGGACCTTACAGAAAACCATTCCCGATTCAAATGAAGGTTGAAAAAAATATTACGACACTTACGGTGGTGCTATTGGAAATTTGAACAATGACTGGGTATTTTATAATAGAGAGTAGGGTAAAAGCAGGTTTACAGTGTTTCATAGGGAAAATAACACAATAATTAATAAATAATAATACAAGAATGAATTCTGTGTTTTGGGTACTTATAACTGTAAACCTGTTTTTGCCCCATCCTGAACTTAGCTATTGTAACTGTTTTCAGAATAATGGTGATATTGTGGTTAAATTTTTTATCTCTCAAAGCTCTATACTGAAATATATTATAGATTAAATGATGTCTGGGATTTGCTTCAATAGACTTCTGGAGAGGGCGAAATATTGGGGGAGGAGTTTAAGTGAAACAGGATTGACCATTATTCAACGGATGGATTATGGGTACATGGGAGTTCAATATACCATTCTGTCTTCTTTGGTGTATGTTTAAAATTATCCATAAAAATACATTTTAAAAAATAGAGATTCCTGGGTTCCCACAAGATCCTGCCTTAGCAGGTCGGAAGCCTGTGAATCTTACATTTGCATCGCCATCACGACCAGTGGATTCACACCATTATTCCTCCTTGCCTATCTATGCTACAAAGTATATTAGCGTTGGGGGTGGGGTGTTGGTGATCGAAACTCATACCCCCTAAATATCCCAAGGAAGAAAGTAGCTGATTAATTTACATAAACTGTGCATTTCAGTCAATCCAAAGGGAGATTTTGCAGTTAAAGGAAAATCTAATACATTTTAAAGAACAAAATTTCTTTCAACAAGGACTCTCGATTTCAAGTTAAGAAATCACCCTCAGAACTGTGCCTTTGAGACTCTATCTCATGACACTCTGTCCCTGTGTCAGTACAACCCAGCCACACCAACCCCTTGCTTCCTCAGATGGGCCAAGCTCATTTGTGCCTAACGACCAGTAGGTCAGCCACATGTTTTGCCCATGAATGCTCTTCCCCCAGATCATTACATGGCCGGCTCCTGTCTTTCTGTCTTTCATTCATATCTCAACCTCCGAAGTTGCCTTTTCAGGAAGGCCTTCCCTGACACTGCCTCTCCAGTACCCCATCCCTCACGACAACTCCTTCGGACTTTAAGCTGATATTGAACTTAGCATTTATCACTACTTGAAACTGTTCTATTTGTTTACTAATTTATTGTTCGTGTCCTTTATCAAGAATATAAGATCTCTAACTACGGGGTTCTTACCCCTCTTATTCATGGATGCCCCCTGTCCTCCTATGAGAATGTCTGGCCAAAATAGGGACTCAATACAGAACTAAATATCTGACATATGTACACTTTGAAGGTTACCTTCTTGTGTCCCTACATTATATTGGAGGTTGCAAATTCAAATCCCACAGGGCTCACTCAGATGGGTGCTAAAGGCAGGGAGACTTAGAGAAAACCTGGAGATCACCTGAACTCATCGAAAGGAGGCGGCTGCTCTTCAGCTTGAGCTGTTGTTGCCGGGCTACAGTGCAGATCTAGTGTGGTCAGAGCTTCCCATTTTTTACTCCTCCAATTTTAACGGTTAGCAACCAATGTGCAATAATTAAAACAGCATGTAAATCACCAGCTGGCAAACTATGCTCATAGAGATAAGACAAATCAGAGATTAGTTAATAGACAAGATTAGTTTTGAGACAGGATACTGGGAAGACTGTACCCTACTGCATTTTTTTGTAATGGTTAAAATGGCAAATAACCTAATATCCATCATTATGGGAATTCTCAAATAAGTTGTGGCAAATTTATTTAATAGAATACCACATAGTTAAAACAAATGAAGTCTAGCCATATGTACCAATGTGCATAGGTCTCCAAAACACCGAATTGGGTGAAAAAGTTAAGTTTTAGAACAATACAAAAATATATAGCCTTTATGTAAAACTTGAAAAGCCCAAAGTCATTCTCTATATTGTTTATAAGCACAGAATAAAAGTTTAAAAACCTAGATTAGCAAGATGCATATCAAATTGAAGATCGTGGTTGCCTCTCAGAAGGGAGGTAGGTGGCTTCCGCTTTATCTGTAACGTTCTATTTATTTCATTTAAAAATATAAAACAACAAAACGTAACATTCATTCATTCTGGCGAGTGGGTACATGAATGTTTACTCTGTTTTTTCTTTTTAAAACATTTCATAATTTTAAAATATGGGTAATTGAGTTCGTCTTTGTCCTGCCTCCCTGACACTGA
Source organism: Carollia perspicillata (assembly GCA_004027735.1). Classification (NCBI taxonomy): domain Eukaryota; kingdom Metazoa; phylum Chordata; class Mammalia; order Chiroptera; family Phyllostomidae; genus Carollia; species Carollia perspicillata. The sequence continues at coordinate 2,648 of PVKM010034475.1, forward strand.
TACAACCCCTAGATTCGGTTTCCCGTTTCCTCAATAGCAAATGCGAGAAAGTCTGTGGTGCTCTCCTTTGTCTCTTCAATCCAACGGTCTGTGAATCGAAAACCTCCCTCCGCACTCCCAATCCCACGTGGGAAGGCTATCCAAACTAGGGAATGAAAATGGTGTCTCCCCACATTTAGGTAAGTTCCATCTCTCTCAATCCTCAATTCTTTCCTCAGAGGCAGGATGTGTATTGGAAGAACTGTCTTGGCAACAGAGACGTGGATTTGTCAGCCTGAGTGTTTGTGAATATTTTTTTCTAAAACGGGGATAACACCATTACCTACCTCACAACATTGTAGTGAATTTTAGAGAAAACATATATCTAGTGCCTGAACAGAATCGCTACTAACAATGGTAGTTAATAGGATCGCATTTAGGTTCTAATTAGGCTCAACAGCATGGATTTTAACGCTGCCGTCCAAGTCCAAGTTGGTTTACCTTGACAACTCCCGGAGAAGTGACGGAAACAATCCAGGAATGGTTGCTAGGGCGACACTCCGGTTCCGCCTCCGGGCTGGCTCGAACAGCACTCTGGGAATTGTAGTGCATAAAAGCAGACACTAACCGAGGGGGCGGGGCAGCTTCCGAAAAGGGGACTACATTTCTCATTCCTGCCTCCACCGCCATCTTTTATCCTTCCCTGCTTTTGGGCCACAGAACCCAAAATGAAAACCCAGTTATGGATCCTCTTCTCCAAGTCCGCCGAAGGTAAGCCAAAGATTAGCCAAGTGAAGCACTGAGGTGTCAAGGGCGGAGACCCGGGCAGGATCCGCAGCAGGAAGAGGCGATGCTCCTCCACGGGCAAAAAGGCTCCACCTCCTTACGTCCCTTACGTCACTTCCGTCAACAAAGGGCGCACTTCAGGAGACGGGTCCGGGATGTGACCCTGGCTCAAGCTGCAGCAGTAGCTTCGGCGGCTGCAGCAGCGGCGGTGGCTTCGGAGGATCTGGGAGGACGCACCTGATTCCCTCCTTCCTCAGGTAGGAAGTGTAAGCAAAGGCAGTCCTGTTGTGGCCCCCTTGAGGCCCTTCCCACCACCCGCTCAGGCCTGTGTTTGAATCAGGGCGGTGAAGGGTCCGCAGATTGACGAAGCACAGTGAGGTGAAGTCCAGAGGGACTCCTCGTGGTCCTGCGTGGAGGCTGTGGGCTCCTGGCTCTCAAAACCAGTCTGAGTAAACTGCGAGCCCCTCGGAAGGCCTTTTCTAACTGGTTCTTTGCTGCTTGGTATACAAGAAGGATTTCTGTATTCTTGTGTCAGAGATGTTACCGTCCCCAAACGGATACGTTTCGAGCCTCTTAAAACATCTTCGTTTAGACTGCTATTGGTTTATTTGCATTGCTTTACTTTGTAAGGTTTTTTTTTTTGCTTTTTCGTGTATTAGCATTGAGTTCAAAGGCTAGCGTGCTTATATGTATCATCGTTTCATACAGATCCTTGCCTCCTTAGAGGACTTACCTACGCTGTTTTTCTAAAGTTCCATATCGTTTGTTTTGCATGCTGAAAAAAACCCCAGATATCTGTTCTGTTACTAAAAATGCTTCTTTAAAGGAAAAATTGTTAGCCAAGATGTCAGAGCATTTTCACTTAGTATCTGGGATTAGGTACTGCGCGTTAGAGCCTTTCCTTGAAAACCTTTCCTTCTTTGGAGGTGTCGTAGCTCCAGTTTCGACTGTCTAGAGTCAGCCTGAGCCACCCGAGCTCAGTGGTTTATATAAATTCCAGTGCTCGGGCGACTGATTCCAGGTATTGGCAAAACATCTGTTTTCATCACAGTTCTCAATTAATTAATTTAGGAGGGACATCAGTGGGTTTGAATCTTTTTGAACAGTCACAGATTATATGCAACTCAACATACAAAAAAGGCCTTAATGTGCCTAAGGCACTTCACAATTGAATGAGGTAAATAGTTAAATTCGGTAAATTTTTCATTTTGTGATACATGAAACAATAAGGAGAATTTAATATGCATACATAATAAGGAAATGTAGGAAGATATTTTAAGGTGGATGACTTAGGATAATAAAACTGGTTAATATATAAAAGGGAAAGTATTAGATAAACAGAAGGTCTTACACATATTCTCCATGGAAGGGTTGACTGTAACTTCATAGTGTAACTTCTTTTTTAAAAAAGATTTTATTTATTTTTAGAAGGGAACGGAGGGAGAAAGAGGAAGAGAACCGTCGATATGTGGTTGCCTCTCATGCGCCACCTACTGGGAACGTGGCCCCCAACCCAGGCATGTGCCTTGACTGGGAATGAACCCATGACACTTTGGTTTGTAGGCCGGCGCTCAATCCACTGAGCCACACCAGCCAGGGCTATAGTGTAACCTTTTTGGTATTAGGAAAACTAAACATATATAATAAAGTCCCATGTTTCCATGGAAATAGGTAGATTAATGTATCAAAAATAATTACAGGCCCTGGCTGATGTGGTTCAGTTGGCTGGGCATCGTCCCACAAAGCAGAAGGTCACCAGGTGCATTCCTGGTCAGGGCACATGTCTGGGTTGTGGCCTGACCCCCAGTTGGGGTGCGTGTGAGAGGCAACCGATTCATGTTTCTCTCACACATCGATTTTTTCTCTTCCTCTCTCTCTAAAAATAAATAAATACAATGTTTATACAAAAGTACTTACAGAATAAGTTTAATTTTACGTAACTTCAGTTGTTCAAAGAACTATAATAAGTATTATCTCTAGACAGACTGCATTTCTTCTTGGTAGTTGAAATAAGGGTTCTAGTCACTAGTTCAAATGCAGATACCCTTGTTGATTACACATCTGTTTGAATCTAGTTGGTTCTTCTAAGAATATATTTTAGAAGGGAGCTCTGTCGGCCACCTGAAGCTTGAGTCAGGCTGGGAATATCACATGGCTGTTTTGTTTATTTTTTATGTATTTGAAACCTTCAATAATGTAGGATTTTTTAAGGCAGTGACTTTGTCTTGCTCAGTACTATCTCCCTAATGCCCAGAATAGTGCTGGGCAACTGGATGAGAGTTAACATTTGCGGGGTGAGTGAATACAGAAAATGGTAAAAAAAAAATTGTCTGATAGACAATTTGTCTTAAGGCTTCTGTGTACAAGTAACATAGACTAAATTTGAGGCATCCTTATTCTAACTATCTCTAACAACCTCTGAAACTCTTGATTTTCTTTCATCCTATGAAGTGGGTATTGGAACCTTTTTCATTTCGGTGTGTTATAGCATGTTTGTATAATTTTGCTGCTTTTCTTTAGGTCTTAAGAAGCTGGCCTTGAAACAATGGAGGAGCGTAAAGTGAAGAGGAGGAGCCCTAAGTCTTTTAGCGCCCACTCTACTCAGGTTGTTAATGCCAAAAAAAATGCCATTCCAGTTAGTAAAAGCACAGGGTTTTCAAATCCTGCATCACAGTCTACTTCGCAGCGGCCAAAGTTAAAAAGGTGAGTTTTTTCTTTCATAATATCACAGCAAAATGCTACTAAAGTAAATACTCAATCCTGTGATTCTTACAACATTTTTTTCTCTTCTAAAACAGTTCAGCTACATATGTGATTTAGAAAAAATTAGGAAAGGTTGAAGTATGTGTATAGAGATTAGTACAAGATGAATGGTGTAAAGGTCCTTACTTTGTCCCATATTAAAATAAACAGAGCAAGAAAACTTGTAGACAAAGTTGATGAGCTAGCCAGAAATGGGATAAAGGATGGATATATATAATTTTTTTTACTAAGATGAGTTTTTGTGCTTTGGTAACTTTTTTTTGAAATGCGGTTTCATTGTTTTTGTAGAAATAATGCTTGTTTTAAAAATTCAAACACAGGAAGAATTCAGAGCAGAAATTTAAAACACTGAAATTTCATCACCCAGAAGTAATTATTAATATTTGGTGACCATCATTTGTCTTCAGGCTCTAAAGGAAACAGGAATGACAAGTTTCAATGTGACACACATTACTGTTGCATATGTGTGATTAGTTTATAGTATTAAATGTTTGGAAAGGAAGATAACATTTTTTAGAGAAAAACATTTTGTAATCTCAATTCTTTTTCTGTTTATGATTAAATTAACTTAGTTCCAATTGCAAGCTCTTCGTGGAGAGTCAGTTAAGGAAGGAATGCTTGTAGCATGTGGTAGCCATTGGGTTTCCACAAGGAAAAGACGAGCTTCTTGCCTAGATGATGGCCTCACACTCTGAGGACACAAAAGGGACATAGAGACACTGGAAAGGAACGTTCCCGTAAGGATTAAATGATAAACAAGAGTTAGGAGGTTTCCTTTGAATACATTTTCAGATTGGAAAGGGGTTTTCATTCTGGCTGAATTTAATTTAGAGTCAGATTTCAAATATGGTCATGGTTGGAGGAAAAAGAAAGCCAAGAGATATTAAAGGTAATTACTCCTTTTACTAAATTTTTATAGCAGTTTGCTTATACCTCATTGCCATTATCTACCTTGTACTTCTATTTTCCTACCCTCCTCTAGAAGGCGGGGGCTGTATTAATAATCCTTATGTGTCAGCCAGTACTCACAGCGGGGCTCTACACCTGGAATAATTCTAGTGACTTTCTTTTATTGTCGAAATACTTTAATATAAAAGGAGACAGTGCAACATGATCAAAAACTCTGAAGTAGAATAAACAGGTTTTTATTTTCTTTTTGGATAAAACTTCCAATGTGAAAGAAAGGATATGTACTAAAACCTTATATGCTGTAGTAGGTTATCTCAGACTTTGATGGAAATATGGATCTCTCAGGGATCTTTGTAAAATGCAGATTCCAAATCAGTTAGTCTGGGATAGGGCTTCAGATAAGCAGTTCTAATTAGCTCTCAGGTGATGTTGATGCTGGTCTCAGACGGCATTTTGAGTAGCAAGGTACTAAATAATGATATGTATGTCTAATATGAATATAAGAGCAGATCTTGCTTTGTGAAGATCTGTTGCTGACCTACTGTCTATGGTCTATATGTTCTAAATTGATTTCTCGTTAAAAGTATTAGTTTCTTTCTTGCTACGCCCTTCTCCGCACCCACCGTATAGCCTATTTATCTTGTCTTTATTGTGGTGAGTGCACTTATGGAAAAGTTGTCATCGTGCAACATTACAAAGAAATTAATTGAGTACTGAATCTATGTGTATGGGGGATCTGTAGTACATGTTGGAGTTATACAGATAACATTCAACCTCTTCTTCTTTTTTTTGCCTGACAAACTACTTTTTCTTTAAGGTTTCACTCACATACCACCTTTGGGAAGTTTTCTGTGGCTACCTCTAGGTTGAGTGACCTGCTCTTTCTCTGTTCCCACATCACTCAAGTGTTGAGAGCCTGACATATACTGTAATAGATGTGTGTAATAAGAACTAATCTAGTCTAGGGGTTCTACAAAGGCCTTCTGGAGGAAGTAGCATTCAACCTGAGACTTGCAGGATGTGTGGGAGGTAGCCTGACAAAGATGGCCGTAAGGAGAAGATGCTAATGTAGGCAGAGGATTAGCATGAAGGTAGGTAAGAGAGTGGAATTCTAGGAGGCAAAGAGATTCAGAAAGTCTAGAGGATAGGTAGACAAGAGAGGATAGGGATACTTAAGGATATTTTATGCAGCAGACAGTGCAAAGCTACTGAAGGGTTTGAATTCAGTGAATTGTATGCTCTGATTTTACTTTTTAAAAAATTGACTTGGCTGCTCTGTGGGGAGGCAAGGGGGATCAGAAACAACACAGAGAGACAAGAAGACCAGTTAGGAAGATGTTGGAGTAGTTCGGTCAAGAGATAGAATTGTGGCAGTGGAGAAGACAGAACTACAAAGATTAGAGCTATAACTGTGGTCATTATCGATTGGACTTCATGGCTGCATGTGGGGGCCATAGGAAGGTGGAGGGGGCCATAGGAAGGTGGAGTCAAGGATAGTAATGGGTTTTTAGCACTCCATCATATGGTGATTAGAAATTGATGTGTCTTTCTTTCTCCTTAGGCTGGGTGCTCTTCCATGCAATGACTAATGTCATGTGCCTCTCTGTATACCCAGTATCGGGTATGGTGACAGCTACAGAGTAGGGGCTCCACACTGCCTATTGGATGACCGACTGCTCATGAAACAAATAGGGTGAAGTTTAGAAGGGAAAGGTATATGTACTGAGAAATGAAATATGAAACAGAGTAGTAAAAGTACTAATTCTCTTTTTTTTGTAGTCCAGAGAATTGGCATATTGTATAAATGAATTAGTCAAACTTTTTATATACCTTAGTAATATTTTATACATTTCTTTGAGATTTTCACAACCTGTTCTTTTGGTTTCTAGCTTGAACTTACTGGTTTTATTTAATATTGAATTTGTTCTGATTTCTTGTTTTTAAGGAAAATTCCATTTAATTCACAAATTTTGCTTAGCCTAGAACAGTTTGAAAATAATCATCTCTTTTTAAAGACAGGTAAATGCAATTGATTTCTTAATTGCATCTTATTTGCAGAGTGATGAAAGAGAAGACGAAACCTCAGGGTGGAGAGGGAAAAGGTGCTCAGTCAACTCCGATTCAGCATTCCTTTCTCACTGATGTCTCAGACGTTCAGGAGATGGAGAAGGGCCTTCTCAGCCTTTTGAATGATTTCCACTCTGGGAAACTTCAAGCATTCGGTAAGCAATAGACGTTTGTATATACCATTTTTCTCTTTGAGATGTTTACATCCTGTTTTCTGCATGCATTTTGCTCCTTTTTTTAAAAGTGTCATTTTCTTTTGATAAAAAGAGTCCAGAGGCAGAAAATGCAGTCATCTTAGATTTCATTGATCAATTCAGTTGTACTACTGAGTATACAACTGAAAATACTACACTGTGTTTCTCATGCTTTGTAACATTCTGCGTGCTTCATGAAATATTCATTTAGTATGAATATTTTAATATATATTTCTTAAAGGAGGAATATGTTGGTTGGGAAAGGATTCATGGTTGAAGTCTTTATATGACTCTTAATTTTATTGAGATTATTGTAACATATTGGATCACTTGATTCAAATGACGGTTGTCAAATTGGGGATGATTAGATGCTGCTGTTGCTTCTATATATGATATTACTATTGAAAAAAGTTATCTTCTTTACCTAAAGAATATTTATTAAAAATCTTTCATATATAAATTGTTTAGTGCCCGTGGTCATTTCTTGGATTGTTATTGTTTTCCTGGTCAGAAATTTGACCAAAAATTTATTATATTTAGAAAATATGCAATCATTAACAAACTAATTTATAAAAAGAAGATAATAAATTTCTCTTGTAGCACCGTAGAGTTTTAAAATATTTCCTCTAGGAAGGTAGTTAGAACTGTCTTAATCTTTATTAATGTTCTGGAATGCTTCCCCAGGAAATGAATGTTCCATTGAACAGATGGAACATGTCCGGGGAATGCAGGAGAAATTAGCTCGCTTGAATTTGGAGCTGTATGGGGAGTTAGAGGAACTTCCTGAGGACAAGAGGAAGACAGCTAGCGACTCTAATCTGGACAGGCTTCTGTCTGATGTGAGTATAGTTCTTTTCCTTTATTCTTACGTTAATAAATATTTTTATTGACACAAAATTTGCTATTTTAACTATTTTAAAGTATATAGTTAAATGGTTTTTAGTATATTCACAGTTGTGCAGACATCACCACTGTCTACTTTCAGAACGTAATCATCACTCAAAAAGAAGTCCGGTAACTCTCAGTTCTCCCCACTCACCGCCTGGCTACCACTAATCTCCCTTCTGCCTCGATGAATTGCCTATTCTGGACATTTCATATAAGTGGCATCATACAACATGTGGCTTTTTGTTGGGATTCTTTCACTTAGTGTAATGTTTTCAAGGCTCATCCATGTTGTTCTTTATTCTTTTTTTAGAGAAATTATAGTCCAAAGAAATTATATGTACATTTTCTGAGAATGCTGGCAAATCTTAAAACGAAATATTAGCTTCTATACATATGAGATAAGGACTTAAGATAAAAAAATAGTATGTCGAAAACTCCTGACGTGATTAATACATATTGCATTATTTATTCAGGGTGTTACTTATTTTTAAATACAGAATTACGTTTGTTACTTATGGTAATTTAATACATTTCCTTGTGTACTAGTTCACTAGAGTTGCCATAACAAAGTACGATAGACTGGGTAGCTAAACAACAGAAATTTATCTTCTCACAGTTCTTGAGACTCACAGTTGGAGGTGAGGTGTTGGCGGGGTTGTGTCCTCTGAGGCCTCTCTCCTTGGCTTGTAGACGGCCGTCTTCATGCTCACACGGTTCTCCTCTGTGCATGGGCACCTGGGTTCAGATTTCCTCCTCTGGTCATGCTAGGTGAGGGCCCATCCTAACTACCTCATTGCAACTTAATTACCTCTTTAAAGACCCTGTCTCCAAATACCCTCACATTCGAAGCTGCTCGGGGATAGAACTCAAGCATGAATTTTGAGAGGACACAATTCAGCCCATAACACCACCTATAACAGTTATCAGCCCATATCACTTCTCATACTGGGAAGTGTTAAATTTGCCCCTTTAAATATTTTTTGGAACAAAAATTAATAAAAATTAAATTCCGTGTACTTTAGTTTCAGAATAGTTTCCGTGGTCACCAATGACATTCTGTTGCTTTTCTCTATTTTTTGAGTGAGTATGAGAGAAGTTATATGCCCATACTTAAAAATTTCAAGCCAATAGTTTTTAAGTCTACTGTGTTCCATGTTGCAACTGTTTCCTTTTCCCAGTTCCTCTTAACAAATACAAGCTTAATTTGTAATACATTTAGGAGAGTAACTGTGGTATGCTGAAAATACACTGAATTTGAAACCAGAAAGCTTTTATTCAGTCCAGGGTCTGCATTTGTAACTTTGAGCAATGTAATATTTCTGCAACTCAGATTTTCCCCTCTAGGAGTGAATTAATTCTACCTTATACTGAAAACTGAATGTCACATAAAATATTTTTGTGATCATTAAAGGTTTTAAAGATTTTGATCATTAAAATGGCAATATTTATCTTTTAAAACTATTACTAGAGATTATTATAATTATGCCTGGTTTTAAGTATCCTTATGAAACCCCATTTTTTATCATCTGGTTTACTTCTCTTTGCATATTCTTGTTTAATAAATGCTAAAGTACTTCATAATTCTTTTGCATAAGTAAATTTTTGAAAAGTTTTTTCTTTAATATTGCTTTTTCATATAAAAAAGCTTAAAAAATAATTTATTTTAAAATGTAGTTATGATATTATTATATTTATCTTATAAAATTAAAATTAAATGTGTTTCTTTATGTTACAGTTAGAAGAACTGAATTCTTCTATGTATCCTTTGCTTAATAACAACAATGAAAAGTCTATAACCATGTTTTGGAAAGATGTGATTTTAGATCACAGAGACATCTGCTATTATTTACTGGGCTGTCTCTCTTCCCCTTTGGTTTCCAAATGGAGCTTTGTAGTTGTTTTGTTTGTTTCTGGTTTGTTGTGCTTTACTTTGTATTGTTTTATAAAAAAAAATTTCAATTAACAGAGTTGAGGATTAGCCTAGTTCTCATATAAATTATTTTGAATCTTAGATTCTGAGGCTCAATGGCAGTTGGTTATCCAGAACTGTGTTCAATTTAGTATTATTACATAGAATATTTAAACGCATAAAATTGAAAATTAGACATTCAAGGAATATTTACATAGCTTGTGAAATGGTATTTTCATAATTAAATGTACAAAATATATAATCAGATTAGCCAAGGGACATGTAAAATATTCAGGTTTTGGCCTTTCAATTTAGAGTAGTTATTTCAGGAACTTTTCAAAATGTTTTTTTTTTTTTTTTTAACATAGGCATAGGCACAATGTGGGGTACACAGAACAATAAGAAATTATCCTACCTATGAAATAATTTCATTTGCGAAGAAAGACATCCCCTTTGAACCAAATAATGAGATACTAGAAAAAATACTGCAGAGTCAAGAGATTTAATTTTTGAGATTTGGTTCCACGTTCTGGTAACATAACCTTGGGAAAACTGCTCAATATCTCAGCGTCCTCTGTGATGTGCACTGATTGCTACACATAGTGATGTGTGTGTGAAATTTTCCAAACCACATTATGTATATATAATGTACATATATAAATTTCTGTTATTAATATAACAGTGCTGCTATTAATTGCTGAATTGTACAGTAACAACAATGAAGAAGTAGGAAGGTACATTCAAATCCAGTACTAATAACTAATAGCTGGTCTTTATTGAATACTTACAGTTTGCCAAGTGTAATATGAGGGATTTAACACACATTCTCTCACTTGGGCCTACCCTTTGAAGTGGGTGGTGTCATACTCCCCATTTTACAGAAAGTTTTGGGAAGCCACATAAACTGTAGGGAGATATTAATGTAAGGTATCATTGTCAACATGATTTAAGAAAGACTTAATACAAGAGTAAGATATGAATTAATTAGGGGGCTTTTCTTAGAAGAAGTTCCTAGTTGTGTGTTCTTTATATTTGTTCCAAGCTTTATATTCTTTCTAGGCTTATGACACGTATCTCCTGTCCCCTAACCTGAGTTTTTGTTAAACACTTAGACTCACTTGTCTCACCACTTTCCTTGTTTCACCCACCACAGTCACACAGGGCAGCGCGGTAGAACATGAGAGCACGTGCTTGGGGTTGCTTGGCTTCAAATCTTGGTGAGCAGCTGTTCTGCCTTGAGCCAAGTCTGGCCACCCTAGTTTCCTCATCTGTAATAAATGTTCTCTCTGTACTCATACTTCCCCCTCCTAATTCCATCTCTGTCATCAGTGCCTCAGTTATTTCCATCACCAAGATTATTTAAAAATCCCTCTGTGTCCATACCAGATATTGCTAATCAATATGGCACTTTTTGCCAATGAGCCTGGACATGGACATGAAATTATATGCCACCTTGTAACTGTAGTTAGTTGTCAGGCATCATTCGTTCTGCCTTTTATTCCTCTTTATTCCTCTACCCTCCTCACCTGATCCCATAACCTTTTAAATATCTATTCCAACCCTACAGCTGCACAGTCCAACATGGCAGCCACTAGCCCTGTAGCCGCTAGGCACATGAAATGTGGCTAATCTGGATTATGAAAGTGTAATATGCACCCCTGATTTCAAAGATATTGTGAAGTATCTCAATATCTTTATAATGACATGTTGAAATGATAGTTTTTGATACATTAGTGTAAATAAAATATATTTAAAAATTATACCTGTGGTTTGCATTATATTTTTATTGGACAGTGCTGCTGTAGACTTTAGATGTTGCCACTAAATCATCCTTCTTAAAACATCACTTTCATCTTGCCATTCCTGTTTCTTACCAAGTTTTTTTTCTCACCATGCCAAACTTTCTAAAGGCTCTCACTAATTTGATCACCACCTGTACATCCTATTTTATTTTTTATTCCCACCAAGTTGGTTCTCTGATGTCCAAGAGCAAATCATGTTCAAGTTTACCGTGTTTTTGTTCAGGTTGTAATTCCTGCCTGGAGTTACTCTGGCCTCTCCCTTCTCCCCATCAAATAACACTGAAGCTGACCACTTCTACAAAGCATTTTGTTTGTACCTGAGACTAGCATTCTGTTTTTTTTTTTTCATTATCTGTTGATTTTTATAGGTGTTAAATCTCAGTCTTACAACTGGATGAGAATGTCTTTGATGGCAGGGTTCATGTGTGTACATGTTGCAACCTCTCCCTACATATATTGCACGTATTTAGTTTTCAGTGTATCCATATCATTGCTTGAATTGGGCCTTGAGAAATAGGTAGCAGGTGGATCATATAGATGAGAAGGGACAATGAAAGGCAGTGATGATGGGAAGGCACTAACATGTGCAGGGATTCCACCTATTTCCAATGAAGTAACTCAGAAGATCATAGGAGAGGTTTCAGAGCTCTGAAGATTTTATTTTTGACTTTTACAAAGATTGTTTTCTTAAGGATGATAAAGTGGTATTGTCTTCTCAAATGAATTTTTTAACACAGCAATTTTTTGTATTTGCTTCTAATCAGCTCCTTACCATGAAAATCATTCTAACTGCATTAAAAGAACATAGTCTTGAGTCAGTGATTTTTTCTGAAATTCTTCAAATCCTTGTCATGGTTATAATTCCTTCCCTACATTTAAAAATTGTCTTACCACTACTGAGTTTCTCAGTAGCAACATAGGTACTTTCCCTTTAAATATATATAAATGCCTTGATCTCTTATCCCCTGAGTGTAATATCCAGAAATTTAAAAAATATAGTTATTGTAGAATGAAATCTTCTTAACTGATGAATCCAGACAAAAACTCCATTTGGCAGATGCACAAGACATTCCAAATACTTCGACCAGCTAAAATGAGATGCAGTTGCTTTCTTGTGGTTTGAAGAAAGGCAGCTTTCTTTATTTTTCCAGCTGAATCCAGTAGCAGAATCATCTTCCACAATAAGGAATTAAAGTAATTACAGTGCAAGTGCAATGATTGTTTTCACATACCGCTTTTAGTAAATTTGACTTTCTGTAATTCACCGTAACTGGGGGCCTTGGCCTTGCCGAAGGCTCCATCAGGAAATGTGATGCAGAGATTGTGCTGCTATGCTTACAATTGTTGCCTTCTGGGGTTATACTTGAAATGTGTTGTGCTAAATGCCGTCCATAGGGCCGAAGGACCCTTGAGCTCACCAGACTTATTCCACTGTTGATCCTAAGTTGATGATGCGCAGGCTTTTTGTGGCGGCCCAGCTTCAGTTTACAGCAGACAATCGGTACACATGGTGGTGTGTTTTCCAGTGGCCAGTGATAACAAAATGTTAAATGGGTATTTGTGAAATTTGCTATTTTTAATAAAGTGATTGGTTTAAATTTGTCTCT
>PVKM010034476.1:0-15553 GCA_004027735.1 Carollia perspicillata
TGAAGTCATGAAAGGTAAGGACCTACATCCAAGATTACTCTATCCAGCAAAGCTATCATTGGGAATGGAAAAGCTTCCAGATAAAGTCAAGTTAAAGGAGTCCATCATCACCAGGCCCTTATTATATGAAATGTTAAAGGGACTTATCTAAGAAAAAGAAGATGATCAAAACTATGAACAGTAAAATAACAATAAACTCACAACTATCAACAACTGAACCTAAAACAAAAACAAAAACAAAAACAAAAAACAAACTAAGCAAACTAAGCAGCTAGAAGAGGAAAAGAATCACAGAAATGGAGATCACATGGAGGGTTATCAGTGGGGAGGAGGAGGGGTGAGAGTGTGGATAAAGTCACAGGGAATGGGAGGCATAAATGGTAGGTACAAAATAGACAGTGGGAGGTTAAGAATAGTACAGGAAAGGGAGAAGCTAAGGAACTTATATGTACAACCCACAGACAGGAACTAAGGAGGGGAATACTGGTGGGAGGAGGGCTGCAGGTGGAAGGGGAATAAAGGGGAGAAAAAGATGGGACAACTGTAATAGCATAATCAATAAAATATACTTAAAAATAAACAAAAAATAATTGTTGACTTAGAAGAATTACCAGAATTACTTAAATAGGGACTGAAGTTTATATTTTCAATATATATCTATTCAAATAGGAAAATTCAACCTCTGAATGTCTAACATTGTCAATATTTACACATAAATGTAAATTTAATAAATAGAAACTGCAAAAAAAAAAAAGAAAGAAAGAAAGGGACATAAATTCAGATCAGGGCTCAAGAGTACCCTCTGAAAGGACATGACAGCAATGTAGTACAGAGGGTGAGGGGTGTCAGCCTGATAAAAATGGGTAGGCACTCTCTGGGAAGAAAAGAACTGGTGACACTTACTATTTATTCTACAAAAAGACATTTAGTTACCATGCTGATTGTGCCCCTTCTTTTTCTCTTGATGTGAATATCCTCTAAGAATGGTGTTAGTTGTTTTAATGGTATCAATTCCTGAGAATGCCTTATCTCAAAGAGTCCTTAAACTACAGTACGTAGGCCAAACATAGCCCAATACCTATATATTTGGCCCTCAGGCAAAGAATAATTTTTCACATTCTTAAAGGTTGAAAAAAAATATGTGAACAGAGACAGTATACGGCCGGCAAAGCCTGAAATGTTGATCCTTTACAGAAAGTTTTGATTCCTGATGTAAAGAACAAAAATCTGTAAAGGTGTGTATGAGTGAGAGAAAACCAAAAGGAACAAATAGAGAAAGGAGAGACCCTAGCACAGCAGAACGAGGCAGGACAGCACTGCTGACTGGTGGATCAGCAGACCCTCTGGGCCAGGCAGTCATCTCCTTCCTTCTCGCTGGTGCACTGAGGGCTCCATCCTTCCAATCCCCACTCGTCTCTTCAGGCCCAGATCCACATTCCCAGTGTATCCTGAGCATCTGCACCAGGAACACCTCGGCACCACAAACTCAACAGGCAAACCCTTCTTTCCTGAATCTTGTTCTCGTCCCCATCTGTCTTTACCTAATGACCTCCTGTTCCACCACTTAACAGCTATAGCTATGAAAGCCTTTATTCCAGAAATAGTCTCCTCCCTTGATTATGTCAGTCTGTTCAATTATCTTTTGTAATGCCACCAAAATCAGTTTCCTAAAATACAGGTCGTGACCCATCTTTCATCTGCCAATGGCTCCCCATTTTCTAAATAATGTACAAATCTCTTGCTTTAAAAAAGTCTTCAGTCTGTCCTCAACCTTTCTTTGTTAAGTCTTCTCCTACAATCCAGTACAAACTGTCAGCTTCGGACACACCGTAACCTTCATACTCTCCCCAAATCCCTCTCCTCAAGCCTTTGCACGCTCTTGTCTTTGAGTGTAGAATGCCTTTTCTGGATCTTCTCTCTGGGACAAACACCCTACAGGACCGAAATCAAATGACAACTGCTGGAAGGACCTCTGGCAGGATAATTTGCATCTTCTCTGTGCTTACTGTATTCACTAATTTCATTGAAGTTATGTGTTTACCAATCTCTCTTTGAAGCTAACCTGTTTCTTGAACAAATAGTGGTACACAGGTCTTAAATGGAGTGAATTTTTTTATGTAAAAAAAGCATCTTGGAATATTATTCCAAAACATATGCAGTACCTGCCTCTGGGGCCCCCATCACTTCTGCTGTGCTCAGATCCCTTGTGAACTCCCAGTCATTCACTGTCTTTTGTCCTCTTGCCTGCCACACCAGAGCTTCTCACAGCAGAAGCAGGGATGGAGCAGGACATTTATGAGAGCGCTGGAGATGTCAGTTTGATGTAAACAACACATTTACAGGACAAGGAGAAGTTAGAAATGCTTAGGCTATTTTATGATCTATTAATTCCAGGTAAATGACCTATTTACTCATGAAAATAAAACATTGGTTTGCTAACCTTGACCCAATTAACAGAGTTTTAGTTAGTGACATGAATAAACAGATCTAGATTTCAGATTTTTGCAATACCCAGAACGTTCCCAAATTCACTCAGTCTACTGAGCTTTCAAGTCAGGTCTCTAAATATGGTGGCTTCACAGACCAAAGAGAATATTACTCTTAGTTATGTAATTTGAATTTGATTTGGATGTATTTCAAAGTTTCTGAGTATCATATTTAATGGTACTCTAGAAATCCACAAACAGTATTTATGGAGGAGATAGTTTTCGCACTCATGACATCTGGTTGGAAGTTGTTACAATATTCTTATTGGGAATTAAGAAGTGGTTATTTCTAAGATAACTTTGTAAAACATTATAATAATGTGTTAGCTTGATCCTCAATTCCTAAAGATGGTGTGAAGCAAATTAATATTATTCAAACCATGCAAATTGCTTAGAAATATTTAAGTGAGAAAATCTACCACCCTACCACTTTTTACCCAGTTTTTCTGTTTCATTTCTGGAAACAGCTGGAAATAAGCACACAGTTCCACAGAGGTTGAGACATACCACATTTAATTCCTTACAAACATGAGGAAAGAGACCGGGAGGTCAAATTGCAAAACCAAACTCAAGAAATAAAACAAAACAACACCAACAAAAACATTTCTAACAGAAATGTTCTCTTGTATTACAAAAAAAGTGTTTGCTAGATTTGGACATCAGTTTGGAATCCAAGTTCATCCCTGGACTTTGCTGTTTTCAAAATAATGTTTTCTGTACTACAGTGTAAATGAAAAATGTCCATAAAATATTAAAACTAGATTTGATAAATGTTAAGGTTCAAAGAGTAAAAAAAAATCATACTGACCATGATGATAACCAAAAATCATTTTTATCTTCTTAAGTCTGGAGCTCTGCGAATTGTAAGTCCAAAGGCTTTAGACATGACAACAATTACAGTTCTGTCTCCACCAGCAGTTTCACCTTCCAGGCCAGCAAAGGGAGGCAAATCCATCCACACAATGAGAGTTGCCAAAAAAGATCAAGTTGGCTATGACTTTGTGAGGCTACTTTTTATAACCTTTGAAGTGGGACTTTAGAAAACATTCTTAATCTCAAATAAGACAGCATTTTGTGTGTGTAGGTATATAATATATAAATATATAAAACATATAAATATATTTAATCCTCACCTCAGGATAGAGAGGAAGGGAGACGAGAAGGACAGACAGAGAAACATTAGGTGAGAAACATTGATCGATTGCCTCCTGCCAGTGCTCTGGCCGCGGATGGTACCTGCAACCTAAGTATGTTCCCTGACAGGGACTTGAACCCGCAACTTAGGTAAATGCTGTGACCAGGGATTGAACCTGCAACCTTTTTGGTGTACCAGATGATGCTCCAATCAACTGAGCCACCCCGCCAGGGCTGTATAAATATTTTGAGCTCTTCCTTTGAAATCAAAACATTAAATTAAGCTCATGTGATTTAAGAAAAAAAAGAAGAAGACATGTTGCGTAAAGACGGGTTTAGAGTCCAAAGGAAAGAACAGAGCTGGCAAGCATCCAGTCTGTTTGCTCCGACTGTCAGTTAAAGACAGCAGGTTTCTCTTTACCTTGATTTTATCTACTTTGCATATTGGCAACATGAATTTGAGAATGACCAGTTTCTACATTTCTCCTGAGGCTGTATGGTATCTACTTACATGCCCAAGGAAGCAGATAATGGTTACCCTTTTCCCTTTGAATGGATTGTTTCATATTCTTAAATGACATTTTATTATGAAATGGTAGCTTATTGTAAAAGTAAAGAACAACTGCATTTTCAAAAATATTTGCACTATACCATCTCACTTTCTAATCTTATACTCTCTGCGTAACTTTTCATCTGCAACCACTCTGCACATGCAATTACATGTGGCTCATTCACATGGCATAACCTACATGGCATAGCCATGTTCCAACTGTTATGTAGCACATTATGAATATAACTGCAAAAGTTATCCGATAATTCACTATAAGGATGTACTGTAATTTAGTAAATCATTCTCCTTTATTGTACATTTAGAATGCTCCAGATTTTCATTATTATAAGTACTTTAATGAATGCTATTAAGCCATTAAGCTTTTTTCTGTATCTATAAGGGTAAGTAAGCTTGGAAGCAGAAATTCCAGGACAAAGGTAATCGCCATTTCTAAGGATCTTGACACATATTGCTTTCGTTATTTCTAAATTACAGTGCTATAAGCAGTACATAAAAGTGTTCCTTCGTGACACCTTTATAATTAATGTTTATTTTCTAATCTTAACTATATTGATAAAATAGTATCTCCAAAATAAAATTTACTTTTTTTATGACTTATAAGATTGAAATGTCTTTATACACTGCTTACCATTTGTATTTTATTTTTATTGTAAAATGTCAAATTTCTTTTGCCCATGTATCCACTGGGTTTTACCATTTTAAAAATGGATTTTATAAACTCTTTTTTGGAGGGAGTTGTAGAGATATTTTTGAAATTATATTAAGTTTATTGGGGTGACATTGATTAATAAAGTTACATAGGTTTCAAATGTCCAATTCTGTAACACATTAGTTTGAGTCCATACTTTTACTTGCATTGAGATGTGTCTTCTGAAGGCAGAATATGGTTGGGTTTTGGTTTTTATTCCAATCTGCTACTCTGCCTTTTTATTGGTAGTTCAGTCCACTTACATATAAGGTGATTATTAACATGTGATAATTTCCTATATCCATTTTATCTTTTGGTAACCTGTGTATCCATTTTTTTCCTCTTGTGTTTCTGTTATTTTAGTTTGGTGGTATTTTTTTTCCTGTTCTTTCTTTTTTTATGTTGTGTCTCAGTTCTAGTTCTGTGTGCGTGTGTGTGGTTACCATTAGGTCTATGTAAAAGACAGTTTCTTATATATAGTAATCATTTTTCCTCAGATTGCATCTTATCTCCATTGCCCTGTGCAAATTCAGATCTTTATCTACGTTTTCTTTTATGTTTTTGTTGTCATAAATTGTCCTTTATTATGCTGTGAGTTCTTTTCCAAATTGTAGTAGCTATATCTTTTTTTTAGAATGTTTTTACTTCTTTTAATCTTTATGTTATATTTACGTGTGTAGTACCTTATTCTAAATAAGAATTGTAATTCATGTTTCTGCCTACCCATGCATCACCTTAAACATGTCTATTTCAGATAACCTCCTGCAGTACTTCCTGTAATGCAGCGCTTGTGGTGATAATTTCCCTCAGCTTCTGTGTACCTGGAAAAGTCTTTATTTCTCCCTCATATCTAAAAGATAACTTTGTTGGATATATTATTCTTGCCTGGTAATTTCTCTCTTTCAATAGTTTGAATATTTGATTCCACTTTCTCCTAGCTGGTAGGATTTCTGCTGAAAACTCCG
Organism: Carollia perspicillata; assembly: GCA_004027735.1. Classification (NCBI taxonomy): domain Eukaryota; kingdom Metazoa; phylum Chordata; class Mammalia; order Chiroptera; family Phyllostomidae; genus Carollia; species Carollia perspicillata. The sequence goes on from PVKM010034476.1 coordinate 5,845, forward strand.
ATAATTTAGTGGGATTTCCCTTATAGATTACTGTCTTATCCCTGGCTGCCATGAAAGTTCTTTGTCATTAATTTTTGACAGTTTTAATATAACATGCTTTAGAGAAGGCCTTTTTTGGATTGAGATAATTAGGTATTCTGTTAGTTTCCTGGATTTGAGGACCCAGACCTTTTCTTAGGTTTGGGAAGGTCTCACTATGTTTGAATAGTGAGAACTGCTCCCTCTTCTCCTGTTGCTATACTCACTATTCTTACATATTTTTTTCTGATGGAGTTGATCTACAAGAAAGATCTTCTGATGGAGAACTATCTACAAGATAGTTCTTGTAGAGGTCTTTCATTTCTTTTTTTTAGTCTCCAATTTCTCTCTTCCTCCATCTATGTCATTTCTAGATTTCTACCTTCAGTGTCACTGTTGTTGCCTCCTTTTTTCTAAGGTGACTAGTTCATTCTTGTTCTTTTACTGAGTTTTTCAGCTCTAGAATTTCTACTTGGCTCTTTTTAAAAGTGTCAGTTTCTTTGGTAAAGTACTCCTTTTGTTCATTGATTTTATTTCTGAGCTCATTAAACTGCCTAACTTTTCTTGTATCTCACTGAACTTTTTAACTGAGATCCTGAATTCTCTGTTGTTTAATTCACATATTTCTATGTCTTTATTTTTATAAAGATTTTTAAAATTTATTTTTAGACAGAAGGGAAGGGAGGAAGAGAGGGAGCAAAACATCACTGTGTGGTTGCCTCTCACGTGACCCCTGCTGGGAACCTGGCCTGCAAGCCAGGCATGTGCCCTGACTGGGAATGGAATTGGTGATGGTGACCCTTTGGTTCGGAGCCTGGTGCTCAGTTCACTAAGTCATACCAGCCAGGGCCCATGTCTCTATTTTTTGAAGATTTTTCATTTTCTTTCTGAGCTTGGTTATTTCTTTCTGAGCTTTCCGATGCCTTGGTTATTCATAGTATTTGATGGATTATTTCTCTGCCTTGGCATTTATGGGAGTGAAATCTGCTTTTTAAAAGAGTGTTTAGCATTTCTCTATTTAGCAAGTTGGTAGGAAGAGGTCTTTCTTGTGATTTCCAGCAGGTGGCATTGATGGACATTTTTATTTTCCACTCAGCCTGACCACTCAGGCAGGAGTGTTGATTCTAGTTCTCTACTCCCCAGGACTGCGACCTGATTCCTCTCCTGCTCATGGGAGCTCCAGGCGTGTCTGCGGCACCTAGCTCTATTCTTCCCCCTTCCCCTCTTCTCCCTTCACTCTGACTCACCCACTTTCAGATGCTTCAACATGTGGATCTTCCAGATGTGTTTTTGTGTTAATAAGCAGGGAATCCTTTGTGGAATCATAACTGTTCAACTTCTAACTTCAAGGGGAGACACCAGGAGGACCTCTCACACCACCACTCCTGAGGTCACCTTCTACACATTCTATATATTAAGAATATTAGGCCTTTGTCATACATATTCGTTGCAAATGTTTTTCAAGTTATTTCCTGTTAACTTTGAAGTCATTAAATCTATAGATTTTGTTCCCTCTTGTTTTATCCATTGCTTCAAAATTTAGAAAAGTCTTTCTCATTAAGACATTCGACACATATATTCTTGAATTTTCTTCTAAATTTATTAATGACTTAGTTTTTTAATACTAATGATTTAATTCATATGAACTACTCCCTGTACCAAATAATTAATTTTCCCAGCATTATATGCAGAGTAATTATTTTTTCCCTTACTGATAGTTGATAAGAACTTTATCTAGTTATACTTCTAGGTGAAGATACCAGCTTTTTTAGCAGGACCTGGCTGCCTTCTCTTGTGTAATCTTCTAATTTCATCCACAAAATAAAGAATATACTCCCCTTCACCTCTGACTTGGGACTTGATTGCATGACTTGCTTTGATTAACGTCCTTGTGACAAGAAGTCACCTGTGCCGGTCCTGATCTAGGCCTCAATATACTGTGGCTTCCCACTTGCCTTTTGAGCCTCAGTGAACAGCTGCTTTCTCCTTCCGCCTGGGTGCAAAGGAGACACACATGGAATGGTGCTGACCCCGCCTCCATGCGGATGTGCAGTGTCAGCAGTCCACTGGGCCAGGGCGAGAGGAGGCAGAGCCGCCCCCTGCCCTCGGCTCAGATCTCTTAGCCTCCCAGCCAACTTGTAGGAGTGTGGGCAATAAATTCTTCTCGTTGACTGACACTGACATTTTAGGGTTATTGGAAGAATTTTGGGGAAGAGTGAACGACTATCCCAAACAATAGAAGAAAGAACAAAGGAAAAGAAAGGCGTAGGTATTATAGAAACCTACTTGGAGAGGTAGAGATTGCCAGATACGAAATAGTTACTTGGGATCAAAGATAGAACACGGATCCAGTGGTTAAAAAACAAACAAATAAATAAGTAACAAAAAACTCCTCTTTTAAGGTTAAACACATACTTGCACTGACGAACTCTCATGGCAGAAATTCATGTGACTGTTTTTCACCTAGACTTTAAGCTGGACTGAAACATAGGCTGCTCACCCCAAGAAGTAAATAGGAAAAGAAAAAAGAAAAAGAAAAATAGTATTTTTAAAAATGTATCCCCTTTCCAAATCTTTGCTGAAAATCTACATTAAGTTTGAGTTTTCCTAAATATATGTTCTAAGTATTTTCTTCCCTTATTTAATTACCTACACAAACAAAATAGGCTTATACCCCAAGATTTTGCACAAAGCAGAAACTCAGGTATTAATCTTAATCTCTCACCTTCTGTTGAAATCGACTTGGATGGAATGATCAATTACAAGATCAGCAGGACAGACAGGGTTTATTTTCTCTGGATCTCCTCCTAACTTTTTCACAGCATCACGCATCGCAGCGAAGTCAACCACAGCTGGCACACCCCTATGAAAAGAAGGAATTAAACAAAAAATAAATCTGTCAAACACATGTAATTTAGTTTTTCAGCTTTTGTCTTCATTGATAAAATTGGCAACGAAACTCTCTCATCAGTGGAGATGATGAGAGATAATAATGAATGACTTAGAAAAGTCAAAGTTTCTGAACACATTTCTCTGAGCTGCAATCACATCGGCAGTAAGTACCATGACTGAGTGGTATCTCTACATGCAATGTTATCACCGCGTTAAAGTTAACGACCAATATGGTCTAAACAGAGAAACTATGGGGAAGCTGGCACTTAAAAACTCTGGAACTTTTACTGCTGTGACTGTTTCCCATTCACATGGTGGGATGGCAAAGACCTGGGGAAGACATACGAACACATATTCAACCTCAGACCAAACTTAAAAGAATGGATATAATTTAGAAAAGTAGGCTGTGAATCAAATTTATAAGTGACTCCTTCGTTTTTATTATATGAGAGTATAAAATTTGGGTGCTGTTCCTCTAGAAAAATAAGATTTGGTGTCTAGAAGGAATAAATTAACATCATTTAATAATAGAGAGGTAGTACCACCTCAAAAAAAGAGGCCAGATGGGGAGCGAAGATTCCTGGGAACAGCAGGATATGAACGAGGCTTAACAGAACTACAGAACTATGTATACACCTCAGGGGGCTGCACCTCAATGTTCCAAGTACAGCTGTTTGAAACCTGTCTCCCTGTGACAGAACGTGGGAGAGAAAAGGTTCCAAGATAAGTCCACCCCTTATCTTTCACCTTTCACTTGTTATTTAGGACTATAATCTTCAAGACCAAGACAATGACCTTTGCCCCTGGAAAAGGTGGACTGATTACACAGCTCAATTTGTCTAAAGCTATCTCTGGCTGTCTAAGATTAATAGCCCTTTTGTTTTCAAAACTATCGAGTGGTAAATTATATGGTCACTGAGGTTTGTTAGTTTTCTTAAAGCTTTCTTCAATGTCTGACAAGGAGGCCAAGAGGAGAGCCAGTGGCATCAGTGCTCACGTGAAGTCCTGCAGGATGACGCGGGCCGGCTTAAACGGCACTTCTATGTTCTTATGCTGCATGACTTTCCAGTTCAGGATATTTTCAATATCATTTTTCTTCACCAAAAATTCATCACAGTTCCGAATGGCTGCCTCCAGGAGAACTCGGATAGAAAACGGCAAGTGTCCTAGGATAACAGAGAAAGCACAGCAAAACCAAACCAAAAAACCATGAGGCACCTTATTGTAAGAGCTCCTTTAAGCCCATCTCTACACAGACTTGACACAAGCCATCAGACTATTCTTCCAACAGGGAAAATGGGTAAATAAAAACTGACTTTAGAAGTTTAAAATATGAAGACATTGAATGGGTTTAGGATATATTTAGTACCAGAAAGTAGCCACTGTATAGGCAAAAATAAAATATTACAGTTAATCCTTTGATAATAAATGCTTACCCTGCTTTGGATTCCAATAACAGGGTTTCCCTTAAGTCATCATGAAAGAAATCAATGTAGATATTTACTGTATTATATTCTAACAGGTAACACACACACACACACACACACACACACACACACACACACACACACAGAGTAGTTTTCCATGAAAACTAGTGTCTAAGAAATGAGAAGATAACTCTTTTACAATCATTGTAATTAAGACCAAAGTACAATCACCTATCTTTCAAAGAAAACAAAACCCCAGACAGCAGATAGTGTGGCCACTAGTAACTTGGATTTATTTCTAGGATAAAAAATGGTAATTCACAAGAAAAAACTATTCTGTTTATTTAGAAAGGAAATTTTCCATCCTGATTATGAAAAATTTTCACCAGTATTATCTGGTAAAGAGAAGAGTGTAAAGGTAGAAAAGCACAGGATTTGGAATAAAAAAAAAAGATATGTTTTGTCCTCTTCTGTTCCCACATAGTTGTTATTTGATCACTTGACCCTCTGGGGGGATTCGGCTTCCTCAGGACTTCTTACACTTTACAAACATGATCTCTAGAGTTACTCAGATTAAATGATATAATACATATTCACAAACACTCTATATACTATAAGATGCTACATAAATGTTACATGTACATAATCATTATTACCTACTTAAAAATGAGCAATGTGCCCTGGCTGGTGTAGCTCAGTGGATTGAGCTCAGACTGCGAACCAAAGAGTCGCAGGTTTGATTCCCAGTCAGGGCACATGCCTGGGTTGCAGGCCAGGTCGCCAGTAGGGGCCATGTGAGAGGCAACCACACATTGATGTTTCTCTCTCTCTCTTTCTCCCTCCATTCCCCTCTCTAAAATAAAATAAAAAAAAAACAAAAACAAACAAAAAAGAGCAATGTGACGGGTGTGTGTGTTTGTGAAGCTTAATCTAAGACCATTCAGCCATTCTCGTTCTCTGCTACTACTCCTTTCAACCCTCCTAAAAGGTTAATTAATTACACAGCATAATCATTACGCAAATGAGATACTAACCGCTGTCAAAGCAACTATATGATAAGGATGTACCTACCATATCTTGAATCATCCAATTTATTCAAATTAAAGAATTTCTTCCCGGGCTGTGCAGGATCCAAAGGCTCAATGAGCTGTGCAAATGGGTTGCTCATGGTTCCTGGTGGCGGGCCCCTGAAAAAGTGCGAACATGTTTAAGTTCTACTCTCAAAGCCGGATGCCATTTACCTTGATGAGTGTTTTCCCTCTATAAAAGCTGTGGTACACATTCACTTTAAGAAATCACTCATCTTTTCAGGGGGAGTGTGGGGCATAAATGGCACAAGAATGATATTCATAACAAATAAAATGGGTTTCTGTGAAGGTACTGTGAAAGCCAGCATTCACCTCTCAAGACAGCATAAAATCCCAAACCTCTTTTGTCTTTCTTCTTTCTGCAATTTTCCTACATTTTTCTACTTATGAGAAACAGGAAGAAGGGAAATGGAGGATGTGTCTCATTTTAAATCTTGGGTATTTGAAGAGACCTTTGAGCTGGACTCCTGTCTTGCTTGACAGGAGGTAAGCAGGTGAAATTATGCAATTGTATAAAACTTGAAATTTGGAAGTGGGGATTTAAAAGCAGCTGCTTTCTGCTGTAAATCTCTGCAGACTTTTAAATAAACGTGTTGATCAGGAGTCTTCCTGACGCACTTTTGCATCTGACACAACAGAGTGTTCAGGTCAGGGAATCTTTCAGGTGACACTGTGGTAGCATTAAGGCCCAAAGTCCCCCGGTATGTTTGCAGGGAACCCTAACCCCAGCTCTGGGCGAGTTTCTCATACATGCATCTTTTTATAAATTATAAGTGTTGAACAAGGGAGGATGCTGTTTCTGGCCTCCACATAGATAAACAGAGATTTCAAATAATACACAACTTAGAGCAGAATGCGCTGGGGTGGGCATCCCAAGACTTGCTTTCCATCCTACCCCTGATCCTCGAATCAGTCCATTCCCCAACAGTCTACATTTTAAGATAAGAATAGTAACATTTTCCTACTTAATCCAAGGTTTTCATGAGTAAAATATCTAAATATCCAACATAATTTTAGGATGACTGATATGGAATGATTAACATATTACTGTAAAATGACAAAAAAAAAACATGTATAGGAAACAACTATTTATGGAGATAAAAAGTGACAAACAGGCCATGTCTTCATTAAGACATATCTGGTCTGGGAGGAAGACTCAGTTTTCACTGTATTATCCTTTTGTAATGTTCGCATTTTTTAGCTATACACATATAACTTTTTGAAAACATTAAAAATTTAAAAGAAATAGATATTTGTACATCTACTGTGTCTGAAGTCCAGTACCAGTTCGTTTTGAGGAGAGGCAGCTGACTGGGAAGCAGTCCCTGCCTTCCTGGGGTTACCAGGACGGGAGGGCAGGCCAGACACCTGGACGAGAAAACCCGAGGGAAGAGCTGGGTGGGTGAGCTACATGCCATGCGCCACTGGGAATTGCTTCTGTCTCCTAGTTCCATGTGGGTTTTGAAGGAGCTGCCATCTGGGGGGACAGGAAAGCTATCTGACTCAAGCCAGGCTAGTCAACTCCTTTTTTAGGAATTCTGGAATTGGAACTAAAGGAAGGCTTGCAAGAGACACTGAAACATACTGGAACTGTGCTTAAATAAGTATGTGCCCTAGAACCTGCATCAGAATTACCTAGGGGTCTTTCTTGATAACAATACATATTTCTGAGTGTCCCCCATGAAGTACCAAATCAGAACTGGCTGGGGGTGGCAGGAGTCAGTCTTTAATCTCCCAAGTGTTTCTAATACATTTTCAGTTTGAGAATCATTGCCAGATACTGTGGAGCGCTAGGTGAGGAACTGAAACTTCATTCAAGAGGCAATGATGTCCCATGAATGGTGTATGAATAACACAGGTCATGTGTGAAAGAGAACGGGGGTCACAACCAAAATGCCTCCACGGATTGGGCAGGGCACCTACACAGTGAGCAGGCAGCAGAGGGCCCAGGGAGCTGGGATGGCGTGTGCCTGTCTAATGGGGCAGCAGCTCTGGCCACGGTCTGCATGGAGAAAGGCTGTCTCGGTGTTAACAAATCCATGTTTTCAAGCAAGGTTGGTCATCTGGATTTTTACATGCACTCTCTTGATTTATAAATGTTGGTTAAGTAAAGATCTGTAAACTACTATGTGGGTACGCAACATGATGTTCAAACCAAACACGCCTGTAGGTTCTATCAGACTGGATCTGACTGGTGGTCCACCATCTGTGACCTGTGTCCCATCCTAACCTGGGAGATGTATTGGCCTGGAGGAATGGTAGGGTAACCAGACAGAGAAAACTCAGGTGGGAATCTACCGAAAGGGTGAAGATGAGCTGGAACCTGGGTGGGCAAGTGGGTGGGATCCGTTGAAATGGAAAAGAAGTAATGGATGGATTAAAAGCTGAAGTGGCAAAATTTAGAGAAAAGGCTGCTGAGTGAATAGGGAATCACAGGAGGGGGAAGAAACACCATTGAACTCCAGGTGTAAAGAAAAGGCTTTAGTGTTTCAGGACAGAATGTGTTTATGATGAAGTGGCCCAGAAATGCCAGAGATCTGTTATTCATCCCTACTAAATGAGAAGCCAATAAGGAGGGAAAATCCCATAGAAATAGACTCTTTAGTAAGAAACAGGCTGGCTTGTCAACAGAAGGAGATATTTACAAATCTGTGGGCTCACATAATGAGACTTAATCATCCCACTGACTGGAATTCTAAAGATGTCAATTTAAAAAGGCAGCAACACTACTATCCATTTGATTTGTCGCTGATTCTACTGCCCCAGACATAACTTTTCCACCCCAAATAGCAGCAACTGAAATTGCAGAACTGTTGTTTTGCCTGCCTGGAAAATGGATCAACAAAAGAGTGTCTTCAGAGGCTGTGGGTCATGCCAGAGTCCCCAGAGCCAGGGAACATGGGGGGAAACCTTCACAGAATAAGGCAGGGAGAATCACTCACATCTTTAAAAAGCCTTAAGGAAATTCTGGATGAGATGGAGGTACAGGTAGATACGCTTTCCTTCCTTGCACAACCAAAAGAAGGAAAACAATCAATTTAAAAACCAAAAACAACCAGAACTTTCAGAAAATCAAACTGTAAGGAAGTATGACAACTAAGGAGTTAAAGAAGAAACATTCATCCTAACTGGTAGGAGGGGCAGATACAGGCAGCCAGGGCAGAGAGGATGCACAGCAAGTTGACAGACCAGGCCAGATGAGGTGGCAGTGGGTGGCCCAGGTGGTCACACCTTCGTGTATGGATAAGCCAGGAGGAACAACTGGGGATCCAGACAGAAAACACGGCCCAGGGTTCTAGTGTAGGAAACTAAAGCCTCAAAACCTCTGGCTGTAAAAATCTGTAGGGGTTGTGGCAGCGGGAGAAACTCCTGGACTCACAGGAGAGTTTGTTGGAGAGACCCACAGGGTCCTAGAACATAGACAAACCCACCCACCCAGAATCAGCACCAGAAGGGCCCAATTTGCTTGTGGGTAGTGGGGAAGTGACTGAAAGTGGGGCCAGAACAAAGCAAGCAGCATTAATCCCTCTCTGACCCCTCCCCTACATTGCCCTGGCAAATGCCTAAGGCTATGCCCCTTACAATGTAACAGGCACACTGAGACAAAGAAATATGGCCCAAATGAAAAAAACAGCAAAACTCCAGAAAGAGAACTAAGTGACAAGGAGATAGACAACCTACCAGATGCAGAGTTCAAAACACTGGTAATTATGATGCTCACAGAATGATTGAGTATGGACACAGAATAGAGACAGAAGGGAATGCTAAGCAAAGTGAAATAAAAAAATAGAGAGGGAACTAGCAGTAATAGGAAGGAAACTGGGACTCAAGTCATTGATCTGGAACAGAAGGAAGAAATAAACATTCAACCAGAACAGAATGAAGACACAAGAATTCAAAAAAATGAGGAGAGGCTTAGGAACCTCTAAGACAAGTTCAAATGTTCCAACATCCAAATCATAGGAGTGCCAGAAGGAGAAGAGGAAGAGCAAGAAATGGAAAACTCATTTGAAAAAATAATGGAGAACTTCCCCAATCTGGCAAAGGAAATAGACTTCCAGGAAGTCCAGGAAGCTCAGAGAGTTCCAAAGAAGGTGGACCCAAGGAAGCACACACCAAGGCACATCATTACTCAAGATGAAAGATAAGGAGAGAATCTTAAAAGCAGCAAGAGAAAAGGAGACAGTTACCTACAACAGAGTTCCCATAAGGCTATCAGCTGATTTCTCCCAAGAAACCTTGCAGGCAAGAAGAGGCTGGAAAGAAGTATCTGAAGTCATGAAA
>PVKM010034477.1:0-15561 GCA_004027735.1 Carollia perspicillata
GGTGCGTGGCCACGTTTCCGAATTCCACCCGTTCCAAAGCAGAGGGAGAAGGAAGCTCAAGGCCTAAACTTTCAGAGTAGCAGAGACCAGCTATCTTAACACGTAGGAGCCGAGGAGAAAAAAGAAAATGAATTTTATTCTGAAGACCTTTAGGCTATGTGGCTTTTTTTTAAGTCAAATAAAGAAGTTAGAAGTGCAGTGGGTGCAGGGTCTCACCAGTTTGGTGGCATGTGATAAAAAAGCACGGGCGTTAACTCGGGAGGAATCCAGTCACAACACACACAGACGCCAAGTCGTAATGTTATGTGCTGTGAATACCTTATGCTTTTATTTGTCAATTACACCTCCGTAAAGCTGGAGAGGAATGTTCGATGAGAGCATACATACAAAGGAAAGCATGGTCGAAACCCAAAAATAAGGGAATGGGACAAATCTTGGAATACGTTAAAAACCCACAATGTCACCTATGTCTGTTGTATGATTTGATACAAGAGACCCAAGTACAGGGGCCGTGGGTGCCTGGACCACTGTTATCGCCAAGGCTCCGAACCACTTTGCTGAGAGGGAAAACCAACCCACCCACCTCCAACAGGACAGCCTCAACCGAGGGACACTGGGGGCACAGTGGTTACCGGGAGGCCGTGCTGCAGAGGGCAGAAGGCGCTGGAAACCCGCCTCTGGATCTCAGTCTGGGCGTGACCCTGACAGGGCGCACCCTGAGCTCTGGGTTCTGCCCTCTGCACAGTGGGGTCTCATCCTGGAGTTCCAGGTCCCACCTACCCCTGAAGGCTCATGAATCTATAAGCACACGAAGGCTGAGAAGGCGGAGGTGGCTCCCAGGCTTCAAGAGCTCCCGCTGTAGCTTAGTGGCTCCCGGAGGGGACATGTGCCAACGCAGCCTGCTGACAGAGCCCAAACTGGAATATCCTTGGGAAATAATGGACTTCCTGCACTATTTTAAGAGGACACTGCCCTGGCAACTTCCTGTCAGCAGGAGAGCCGTGCAGTGGTTTGTACTTGTGTTTAAGGCTGTGGTTTACTGGGTTTCGTCTCCTTCAGATGAACAGGAGGTTCAATGAGATCACGCACATGAGGCTATTCTGTGACGACCCCACCCGTGTCCACACCACCAAGCTCCAAGAACCGCTCGTTAAAGGGGTGGCGTCTTATTCTGCTCCTCATCGTGCACCTCAGTTCTTACCCTTTCCGTAAGCCTCCCTGGCGGACAAGGTCACCTCGCACTGAAACGCCAGCTGGCCCTCTCCGGATTTCCATCTCTCCCTGCACTCACTAATCGCCAGGTTTTACTGACCTAACTTTCCTCATGCGTCCACTCAACAGATACACCGAGTGCCGCTAGGTGCTGGCCCTCACCTTCCAATGTGATATGGAATTTAACCCACTGTAAAACAGAGATCCAATAATTAGCCTCCCACACAAGGTTCTCATTAGAAATAAATTAAATAACAGACGCCGAAGTGCCTAGTGGGACACCAGGTAGATGCTAAATCAATGGCCGCTGTAACTGAATCCTAACTCTGTTGCTGAATGTATCCGTCAAGCTCAGGGTGAATGCACAGCAGAAAGACCCTCGTGCAGGAAACCCGGGCCCCTCTCCGCTCACCGCCCCGTTCCTCTCCGCTACCACTTCAGAAGCGCACTCCTGAATTCCCCGTGACTTCGGACGGGCGGAGACTCCCGACGCTTTCATTTTACATTTTTCATTCCTCATTTCTTACCCCAGCCAAGTAATTAAAGATCTGCACCGGAAACCCTGATATGACCCACAAACACACACAAGTGGAGTTTTCGACTTAAACTCAGGAGAGGCATTCCAGAAAATGAACCCCATGGGCTAACGTACACGCTGGTCGGAGCCAGGTGGGTACAGAGCAGGCCTTACTTAGATTCCAAATATTCACGTGGACTCAGAAAGTAAACAACCAATGTGTCTTCATTCCAAATAACAGAATGTTCATCCCCCAGTAACTGGGTAAACGCAAGGGTCCCCCTTTCACACCCTCCACTGTTGCCTTATAGCCATAAACTTGCCAAGACAGAGCCCTAAAACACTGGGGCGGACACCCAGCTGTAAGTACACAGTCCTAAAAAGGTATTGAAAACACTTTTGAACAAGTAAATAAAAGCAGCGAGAGGATGAGAAATCCCAGGCCCCGGACGACGAGCCAAAATGTCCAAGTTACTAACACATCCTCGCCAGGACCCTGCTCAGATACAGTGATGTGTCCCACTCTTCGGCAGACGTTGGAGGAAACGGGCTTCCTCGAAGCCTCCCCGACATGAAGAGGCTCCTTGGTTAGCGGCGGGAGAGGGGAGCCCGGCTGGGGGGCGACGGTGCTCAGGACGGGGACCTCTCCTGCCTCGGGCGTGCCAGGGGCAAAGGGAGCGATCTCCTTTGGGAGTCCCGATGCACGCATCACTGCTAAATGGGTGTGGGCTGCCTGAGGATCTGCATTCTGGAGAGGGACTGGGAAGCAGCCAGAGGACTCGAGAATCACCCGTTCTTCCCTTGCATCTCCACGGCTTCTGAGGAGGGCAGGGCAGGCAGGGGACAGGGCTGGGGTGTTTGTCAGGCTCTCTCAGGGGGACTGCACGGAGGTCCTCAAGTTCTCATCAATATTATCCACGTTTCTGTGCACGTACATGCATGTGAATTCGCGCGCGCGCGTGTGTGTGTGTGTGTTTGGCGGCAACTCCCTATTCCCAGTGTCTGAATCTTAGCTTCCGTTTGCTGCAGGAGCCCCTTGGAACCCCCAGAACTTTAACTGTATTCTGATCTTGAACACAGTGAGCAAGCTGCCCACTGGCCCCTGGCTCTACAGTCTTGGCATGATAAAAAGCCCTCTCCACCCACAAGGCCGAGAGACACCTGTGTTTTCTTCCTGTGTTAGGCCCATCGGGGTAACTGTTTCCTAACCCGCAGCGCTCATACCCCTGCAGCCCTTAACCACACGAGCCACGGGGAAGCCAGCCGCTGCGCACCGGCCCTCAGGGTGCACCCGGATGCCAAGGGCCAGGGAGAGCTCAGCCCCAAGTCCATTAGGAAACTGATCTTAAATGTCCTTCACTAGAAGTTTCCAGGGAAGGGGCTGCAGAAGACACTTCGGCATGTGAGTGCTTTCCACTGTCCGAGACCCCAGCACCCACCAGGAGCCCTGCACCACTTGGGGGGCAGCCCCCTCGGCAGATGCCCTCCTTGTGTGGTGTAGCACGGTGCTGTGGGAAATGGTGCGTGTCTGTGTGTGTGCACATGTGCGTGTGTGTCACACGCAGGGGAGTGGGGGGTGTGCAGACTCTTGCAGCTCAATGCTGCAATGCCTTGCGTCCAGACCTGTAATTTAACTGAACATCGCTGCTCTCCACAAACCCCTTGGCTCCACAGAGAAAACCCCAGCACCATTCCAGTTCGGAAAATTGCTGTTTACACGTGAAAACTGGCCAAAGCCAGCTGCGAACTGGGGCTATGAAGAACACTCCGCCTTCCTGCCTCTAACCAGACAACGGGCTTTTTTTTTTTTTTTTTTTTTGCTTTCAGAAATTCCCTTTTAAAAAATGTCTCCGACTCAAATGGTCACTCAGACGGAGACCACTGGTTGTATTTTTATAAAACAGGATAAAACAGGGTGTGTGTGTGTTCAAATCAGAGAATGGGGTGGGGGTGGGGCAAAGAGAAAACTTACACTCGAGAATCAGACTGCAGCACCTGCCCCAAAATATTAGTTGCCACACAAACAAAACGGTGAGTATTTCCTAATCCTGACAAACGCCTGGGAAGGCAGAATGTGGCTCTGGGGAGCCTTCAGTGGGTATGGGACAGGCCTAGAGAAATTAAGTCAACTCCTGATATCACCATCTTCCTGAAACTCAGGGTTCAGATTCCCCCCGGTGAAAAAAAAATGAGCCACGCTCCCTGCCCAGGAAGGAACACAGGCTCGCAACAGGTGCTCTCGCCTCTGTGGGAACCCTGAGGTGAGAGAACCCAGAATGGGTGTCAGAATCCTGGCGCTGGGCAGGCTCCTACAAACCTGGCCGTCCCTCCTCCTGACACAGACGGGAAATCAGGTCCAGTGGGACGACACACCTGACAGCCAAAGCCAAGGCGAGTACCAGGGAGAACGGACAAAGTGGCGGAAACCACGCAATGTCATCCCAGGTCCTAAACTTCGTGGGCACTTGGTTGTCCTGTGTCACCGTGCATTTGAGAACTGAGCCCAAGCTTTATGTGGCAAAGCAGCTCTATCAGGACTGACAGAGGTCACAGCAGTCCTAAACTCCAGAGTCCTAAACTCCAGAGCCCTGCCAGGGGTACGCCCCAGATCACCACGGCCTCGGCCTCACCTTTTCTTGGTGACAGTGGACTGAGAGTCCACAGGGAAGCCCTCCCCTGACCGTGGGCAGGAGAACATTACACCCACACATGTGACAATCTGCACCTGTCCTCCCCTGGCTGGCAGGTCACACTCACCACCTCGCCCCATCGATGGCAGAGGTTACAGAGACCAGGTGGGAGGTGAGGAAGTACAGGCGAGTAAGGCCAACTCTACACAGAAGCGACCAGATGCCACCCAGGGCTTCGTACTCCTCTGATAAAACACTTCAGACAAGGCAGGCCAGCGCTCGCACACGGACGGGCCTGCGTCTCCTTCAGGCTCAGTGTGCTCTGCCCGCACTGTGGGCCCACATGGGCAGGCCCGGGGCCCTGCCTTCCTCACGAGCCGCCTTCCTCAGGCCTCACATCAGCCCCAGGGCAGGTCTCAGCCTCTCTTCTACAGTCAGGGAAACGAGGACCAGAGAAGTTAAGAGTCCAAAGTCACACAGCACGAGGGGAGACAAAAACGGAGAGTCCAAATCTTGCCCTTTCACCCTGGTGGTGTGGCATAGTGGACTGAGTGCCAGCCTGCAAACCAAAAAGCCGCTGGTTCAGTTCCCGGTCAGGGCGCATGTTTGGGTTTCGGGCCAGGTCTCCAGTTGGGGACATACAGGAAGCAACCGGTTGGTGTGTCTCTCACACATTGATGTTCCTCTCCCTCTTTCTCCCTGCCTTCCCATCTCTGAAAATTAAAAAAAATCAAAATAAAAAAAAATCCTTGCCCTTTCTGGTCATCAAAGCCTCCTACACCTGCATTTGCAACTGGGGCGTCTTCTGTCCTCTGAGCAGAAAGGCACACCTGGGGAAAGGAGCGATGAGGCGGCACCACGAGGAGCAAGTCTGAATCTGCCCCTTTCAATTCTGAAGCCAAGAGGCTACAGGACGGGCCCGACACCACAGAAACAGCTGGCAGTTCCTCCAACAATGAAACACAGGGTTACCAGATGACCCAAGGACTCCACTCTCAGCATGAACCCAAGGGAAACTGAAACGTGTGTCTACCCAAAACCTTCTACACACCATCTTCTCAGCGGCACTGTTCACAATGGTCAACAAGCGGATCCAAAACGTCCATCAATGGGTGAACGGATACCTTACACGTGATGCGTCTGTACAACAGAATGCTAATCAGCCAAAACAGGAGTGCAGTACTGATACATGCTACAGCAAGGCTGAACCCCAAACACGTTACATTAAGTGAAAGAAGCCAGCCAGAGATGACTGCATTACATAATATGAGTCCATTCATTTGAAAGCTCCTAATAGGGAAACCTATACAGGCAGAAAGTACATTGCTGGTTGTTTAGGGCTGGAGGAGAGGAAGGGGGCATAATGGCTAAGGGGCATGGGTTTCTTCCTTTCTTTTTTTACTGTTGTTCAGTTAGAGTTGTCCCAGTTTTTCCCCTGTTCTCCCCCCTCCCCCCACTCCATTGTCTTTGTCCACAGATCCTCTATGCACGTTCCTTGACTAGACCCTTCCCCTTCTTTGCCCTGCTACCCACCTCCCCCTCCCCCTCTGGTCACTGCCACTTTGTTATTCCCATGTCTCTGGTTCTATCTTGCTCATTTGTTTTGTTGATTAGGTTCCACTTACAGGTGAGATCACATGGTATTTGTCTCTCACCACCTGGCTTATTTCACTTAGCATAATGCTCTCCAGTTCCATCCATGCTGTCGTGAAGAGCAGGAATTCCTTCTTTCTGCTGTGTAGTATTCCACTGTGTAAATGTACCACAGTGTTTTGATCCGTTCATTTACTGACGGGCACTTAGGCTATTTCCAACACTCGGCTCTTGTAAATTGTGCTGCTGTGAACATTGGGGTGCATGAGTTTTTTTAGATTGGTGCTTCAGGGCTTAGGGTATAATCTCAGCAGTGGAATTGCTCGGTCAAAAGGCAGTTCCATTTGTAGTTTTCTGAGGAAATTCCATACTGTTTTCCACAGTGGCTGCACCAGTCTGCATTCCCACCAACAGTGCACCAGGGCTCCCTTTTCTCCACATCCTCACCAGCACTTGCTTGTTGATTGATTAATAATCACCATTCTGACCGGTGCGAAGTGGATCTCACTGTGGACCGCATTTGCATCTCTCTGCTGCCTAGCGATGTGCGGCATCCTTCCACGGCCACGGGCCCTCTGCCTGTATTCGGCATGAGTCTCCTTCTGAGGGATGAAGTGCTCTAACTCAGACTGTGGTGATGGGCACTCGCGTCTGTGAATATACTGAAACCCCTGAACGATACACACTTTAAATGGCTAAACTGTATGCCACAGGAATTATATCTCAGTAAAGCCTTTTTCTTTAAAAAAGTAACAGGCCAAAAAGATCCCTAAGTTGAGAGTCTGAATGCAGGCAGGACTTAAACCCAAACGCCCAGGACCGTGTGCTCCGGGCCGCTTCATCCACCAGCCGGTCCGTGCGCCTGACCACTGGACAAAAGGGAAACAGTGTTTGATGTTGCCAAATGCAGAAATTCATTTAACTTCAGAGGGAACTAATTACCGACATAACCCCGAATGTTGCTCAGAGCGCTCCCGCCCCATCTTTAGCTATTAGCCAGGGAACGCGAGGGTTCGGGCTACACTTTGGCAGTCCCTCCAAACCTCTTTAAAACTGGAAGGGAAAAAAAATAGCCTTCCTCTATATGGGGCTATAACTCCCATATATAACTTCCACATAATTACCTGACAAAGTCAGGTTACAGCATCACCTCTGGTTAAAACAACAGCAACTCGCCGACAGGGGAAGGTGATCTTGTAATGAGATGATCCGGCCGCTTCAGGAGGGAGCTCAGGCCCCCGTCCTCATCACTGAGCCCTCTGCCTGGCTCCCTCCTAGGATAATTTAAAAACTACTACTTCCTTTCACCCTTGGGGGGAAAGTTACAGCCGGCAAAGCTGACCCGTCCGCAGATTGCTATCGGGGAGTAATATCCTAGACTGTGCCACGCGGGCTGGGGGCTGGGGGAGGTAACAGAAAAAGGTGCAGAGATGGAGTGTTGCCTTGGAAAGCACAGGAAATTAAGGATCATGACCCACGCAGCAAGTGATCCTGCGCGAGGTGGCTGGCTGGCCGTCGGCCCCATCGCAGGCCCCGAGCTGCTCTGCAGCCACAGGTAATTTGCCCATCATTCCATCCTTCCCGCGGAGCCCCGCTCCCCGGTACTTGCCACAGGTGAGTTGCGCTCACTGTGAGAAAGGCCCCACAGACTCTCACCAGTGTTCAAACGACTGCCAATCCGTAGATGCAATTAAAATCCATAATCTTTACAGCAGCAGTATTAAGCAAAATTCAGAAAGTACACTTTATTGTTGCTCAGTGGGCCGGCAAGCCGTGTGTTTCTGCACACGGAAGAGGTGCCTCCGATGCCCCAGCAAGGGAAAGGCAGCCAGGGCAGATTCTTTAAAACCTCAGTTTGTTCACTGAGGTGGGAAAGGAGGGCCAGACAGGATGGAGAGCTGGTGTGTACTCAGTTCCTTCCATCTGTGCCTGTCACTCCGGCCACGGCAGCCCGATGCGCCCACCCAGGGTGGAACTCTTCTAAAGACACAGAGGGTGACTCACGGTGAGGGGCAGGACCCTAGAGATGGTGACAGGGATGAACTTGGGCTCCCTGGTCGAAGCATCGGTTCAACATGATTCTGTCTTATAGACATGACCCCAGTGAAAGAACAAGACATTTAAAACATCTGCTCTTTGTCCACGTGGTTTTGCACCTTCAAGCCCCTCTGTGTACACTGAGACGCACCAACACTAAATACCCAGCCATGGTTGATCAAACGAGGTTAGGTCAAGTCTCTTGACACTTGTGGGCTTCACTTTTCCCCTCTGAAATATGGCCACGGACCCTGATCTGACTAATGCAGAGACGGCGAATGCGAAGTTATCACTCCAAGAACACAGCCCGCACGAGGCCCCTATACCCTGCAACACAGGCACCAAGGAAAACCAAGGCTGGGGCCTGTGCTTCCTACACCAACCTTCCCCACCCCCGCCCAACCTCCCCCAGTGCCCATGTCCAGGCTGAGAGGTGCCTGAGGCCCTTCTCATGGGGCCTGGTCTGGGGAACTGAAGCCAGGCCACGTGCAGGCCTCGGGGCTTATGAACACACAGCGATGGTGAGGAGTTCAGAGCACCCCTCCCTACTTCCCCAGCTGCTCTTTCCCTAAGCCATTTCAGGTCGCCCGGGGAGCAACTGAAAAGGAGATGCTTCCCACTCCAACCTGAAGTGTTTCGAAGTTTCGGGAGCCTCAACTAAATAAACACCCCCTCCTTTTCCTGCCATCCTGGAGGGCCTCTGAGTCCCCCGCACAACGTGAGGACACCTCAAGGGCTGCCCTTGAGTAAGAAAAACCCAGCTTTGGGGGCCACCGCTGTATCCTGGAAAAGACTGCCCTCGAGGCGACTTCTACAGCCTTTCTACAGCCCCTCTGTAAACTGGGCACCACCTGTGAGATGAGGCCCCTTGCCCTCAGCAACAAGGAAACGACGGCTCCTCTAAGGAGAGAGGTTAAAAACGGCTGGCAGGCAGGCTCTGAGGCCACGGCGCCCCATCCCCCAAGCCCTCCAGTTGATTTCATGAAAAGAGTGAAATGGCAGCCTTAACACTTAGCCTTGATTACCTCCATTAACATATTTTAGATGCACATGGCAATCAGTTCTTGATGAGCAAGTTTTACCTAATCCGTGGAGCTCAGCCAGGCTTCAGGTTCACTGACACTCCCACGGTGCTGCGGTGCTCAGCCCCGCCTGCACCTCAGAATCACCTGGGGAGCCATTAGAACCTGCCGCCGGCCCCACCCTCGGGGAGTCTGATTTCATTGGTCCGTGGAGAGGCCCGGGCAGCGGTATTTTTTAAACATTCCCCCAGAAGATTCTAATGTGCAATCAGGGCTCTAGCTTCTGCCGTCCTGAGGGAGAAAAGGTGGGGGGATGGAGACCTCAACAAAGCAAAGATTCTTTTTCATTATTATCATACTGAACATGAGAAGGAAAAAAGCCACAGAAGAGTGGAGGAGCCTGGGACTTGAACCCAAAGCTCGAGGACTGAGTCCCAGCTCAGCCACTTCCCTAGCCGTGTCATTTTAGGCGAGTCGTGTGAAGTGGGGGCAATACCTGTATGTCACAGAGCTGCTATAAGCATCACAAGAGATAAGTATGTAAAAGCACCTGGCACATAGTAGGTGCTCGAGGCATGTGCTGAATCCAAGAAGAGCAAAAATGATGATCAAGAGGGTAAGAGAAGAAACATGCAGAGGAGTGTGCCTGGTGGCAAGCCATACGCAGGCATTCACTCTCTCACCAAACATGTTTCCGGGGCCTGCCAGGTGCCAAGCACTGTGCGAGGCCCTGGGGATGCTCAGTGGAATAAGACCTGGTTTCTGTATCGAAGGTGCTTACAGTCAAGGAGAAAGCTGCTGCTGTACTACGGTGGGGTGTGAGGGTACAGGGCTGGGCATGACCTCGAGGGAGGCTTGGAGGTCAGCAGGGGGCAGTGAGGAAGGGAGGTGGAAAAGAGCCTCCCCGGCAGAGGCTGCAGCATAAGCAAAGGCGGCTGAAGGGTCGCAAAGGGATCGGAAAGACTATATAGAGCACAGGGTGTGCATGGGATGCAAGGAGGCGAGGGGCTGGGCAGGGAGGCCATTCCAGGGAGGCATGGAAGCCTCCACAGGGTTTAAACAGGGGAGCGACTCTTCAATCAGGCCGTTAAGGAGAAAAGCAGGGCCCAGGGGGAGGTGGGAGGGGGCAGAATGGGTCACCTTGACCCTAAACGTCAGCAAAGAAGCACAGGCAAGAGTGGCGTCAGAAGTGTGAACCAGGAAGAGGGTACCCAGACACCAATCCTAGCAACCAGCA
Organism: Carollia perspicillata; assembly: GCA_004027735.1. Lineage (NCBI taxonomy): Eukaryota > Metazoa > Chordata > Mammalia > Chiroptera > Phyllostomidae > Carollia > Carollia perspicillata. The sequence continues at coordinate 10,249 of PVKM010034477.1, forward strand.
TGTGGCCGGGTGTCAGCTCTCCCATCAGAAGGTCCCTCCCTGCTCTGCCATTCTACTGTTCCAGAAACATCCATGGGGTGGGAGGGAAGGTGGGGGCAGGCTGGCAAGGCGTAAGGAGAGATAAGCACATTGCATCCTTGGCGTGGTCGTCTTTGGAAACACTCAGCCATCTGTTAGGTCATAAATTTCATCTGTCAGAAAAAGAAGTCAACCCCCTCCTACCCCAAGCAGGGCCTGGCGCCCTGCCACGAGTGACTTCCTTTGAGGGAAAAGAGGGACCCAAAGAAGGGTTTGCCGTGCAAGAGGGAAGCCGAGATAGTCACAAGCAAGTCCCTTCACCTTTTATTAAGTGTCTCACTTCTCCAGAGACGGAAGGTGATCTTTCTAAACCCAAAAGGGCCTGGAAGGCTGGAAATTCTGGAGACGTGAGGTCCAGGTTCCAACCCCAGCTCTGAAGCCGGGAGGAGAAAGACGAAGAACTTAGGGATCTCAGTTCTGTCACATAGGTACTAGGTGACCCTGGCAAATGACTGAATGTCTCTGAACTTGAGCTTCTCCCTCTACGAAATGGGATGAAAAGAGCTAACACGTGAAATGTGCCTGGCACAGAGCTGGAAGGACAGCCACACAGAGCTCCTCTTCTCCCTCCTCACCACCTGCCCCACCTGCCCACCTGAGACTTCACCCAGATGTCCGGCTATGAATGGGGATCAAACCTTCCCTGCCCACCCTGCAGACCAAACGACAGAAGGAAAAGCACTTGGACGAGGCATGAAGCACACTCTGTAAATTTAATGACTAATTGTTATCAAATCTACTAACTATATCAATTCCACTGGTTATTATTGATTCTACTTCCCTCAGATTTCTTGGACACCACCCAGAGTCGGCCCATCCCCAACCGTGGTACTGGGCAACCACAGCATTTCAAGGGTTGAAGATGCTCCTGGATAAAAGGATGCTATCTCAGTGCAAAGCAGTGTTTTTTCCCTACCTTACTTAACCTAGGCAGCCCCTTACCCTACGTAACAGGCTGTTCCGAGTGAGGAAGGTTATTCTCTTAAAAAGATGAAGCTGTCCATGCCTCAGAGGTAGTGTATCTCTGCTCCTCCAATACCCTAACATGTCTGTGTGCTCCTCTTGCCAGTAATACATTTCTACAAACTGTCACATAAAAGAAAACTTTATTTTCCATGGGGATCAACAGGGGGGAGAATGAAACAACAGTCACAGCAAAAACGTCACCAATCAAACAGACCTCAGGCTGCCAGGAACTTGACTAAAAAATGTGTAACATTACAGATGTTTTATAGCCACAATGTTGATTCTATTTAAAACATGTGTGCTAGGCCACCAAACACGGAAAAGAGAGAGAGAAAAGATATGTTTCCCAACGTGCCCAACCCAGCTAACCGGCCTGGGCTGGCTGTTCGTTGAGACAAAGAGGTGACTGGGGACCCGTGGCTGTCGGCGGAAGCGTGGAGGGCCTGTTGCGTGGGTCACTCTAGAGGGCCGTCACATCAGCCGCACGGCCCGGCAAATGGCGCACAGTCGCTCCGAAGGGCACTTCTGCCTGCCAGACCGGGATCTTCTGTGGGGAAATCGCCCTGCACCTGGCAAGTGCTTAATGAAGCCTAGTTCCCTTTCCTCAAGGAAGAAAAATATGCCCAGTTAAACCTCATTTGTCCAACCACACTCATTATTCCCTCCAGAAACACAGGTTCAATGCCTGCAACGCACAAGGTACCGAGGGAGGGATTCAGCCCAGTCACCCGCAGTCAGGATGCCCACTCCAGAGTGGGAGGCTTTATAGGGGAGGGTCGTGATCTGCTCACCACCCGCCCGCCGCAGAGTGGAAGGCTCATAAAAGTAAGGACGTTTGTCTGTTTTGTTTACCACTGTACTCCTAGCATCTAGAACACTTGGCAGGCAGTAGGCACACAATCAGTATGAGCTGAGAGAGTACAAGAATATGTTCTGCTCTGAACTGTCTAGTTTGGGGATGATTCAAGGGCCCCGGGCACCCTCCTTGGCTCCTCTCCTGGGCCCCCTGGGGGAATTCCGCGCAGGCCGTGTTGCTAGGCTGATGTAAGCACGAAGAGGGTAGAAGGCCTCACTCCTGAAAAGAACAGCTGGCCTAAGCTCTGCGGAGAGCCACGGAGAGCACAGACAGCGACGCAAACAGAAGGTCCTGCTGGACGGAGCAGACCAACCTTCCCCTCCCACGGGCGCAAACATGGCTTGTGGTTTGGTGGGGGGATCCTCAGGTACAAAAAGGACCACTGGTGACTTTTGGCAAGAAAGTACTTGAAAGGTCCAGTGAAACAGGGAGGGGTCTGAAACCACTGGCCATCACAGATTCAGTGACAACGCCCATGGTCTGAATCACCTGCCCCTGATTAATGCCACTGGACAGCAAACATTAATGACCACCTAGTCCCCACCAGGATGCGGGAGCCCGAGCTAAAAGATTTAGTTCTCTAACCTTACAGATCGCACAGGGGCCTGACGAAAACACACCATGGCAAAAGTATGCAAAACAGATAGAGGGAAACACGATGAGCTCTGTCAGGACAGTCAGAGAAGGCTTCGAGGAGGAGATGCCGACCTCGAGTTTTAGAGGACGAGGAGCAGTGTTCCGGGAAGGGCAGGCGGAGTCATAATGGCATGAAATACCATTGCTTGTTTCAGACACTACATCTGGCACAGCTGGAAACCAAACAGAAAGGACGGTCTGGTGGAAAATAAGGAAGGAGGCAGGGGCCAGACCCCAAAGAGTCTTGCAGACCATAACCAACGAGGCTGGACTTCATCCTTTAGACAAGGGGCAAGCGCGTTTAAGCAGAGGAAAAACATGCCCAGCTTTGTGTTTTAGATAAGTCACTCAGTAGCGAGTGTGCGACAGTTAGAAGCTTATCATAATAGTCCAAGATGAAGGGGGCACTGAACTCAAGCAAGGATCTTTTGCATAACAAAGCAGGAAAAGATTTGAGAGAGAGCAGGAGGCAAAATGGTAGGCACCGGCACCGGTTAAACGGCCAGAAGCGGAGATGAGGGAGAGGAAGGCGTTTCGGATTTCCTGGGCGGCTGCATCAACGGCGCTGTCGCCGACTGCGATGAGGGACCCGGGAGACGCAGGTTTGCAGAGGAACGATAAATGTTCAGTCTGGACACACTAAAGGTGCGTGGGACCGGGTGCCCATGTGTTCGGAAGCTCGGGAGAGAGATCAGGACAGATGACCCAGACCGAATTTACCAATGTCTAGGCAGCTACTCAAGTCAGTCATGGGAGTGGGTGAGACGAGAGGGTAAAGTAACAGCAGGGACGAGGACAGGCTTGGGAGGAGTCCCGACATCTCTTGGAGACACAAAGCGACAGCCAAGAAACCAGGAGAAAAGCCGGAAAAAACTTTTACCAACTAGGGCATTTGGCCCCTTGTTCTATCCCCATTCCCTTGAATTCGAGTAAGCTTGTGACTGCTTCAATCAACAGAGTACAGCAGAGGGGATGTTATGTGACTCCCAAGGCTGCATCATAAGAAGTACTGGATCTTCTAGCTTGTTCTTTAGAACAACCGTAATTAGAGCCCTGAACCAGTAACAAGTCCAACTACCCCATGGCCACCATGTTGTAAGGAAGCCCAGCTTCGTGGACAGACCACATGCACCAGACATATGAGTAACGCTTTCGATGCCCGCAGTCCTTTGCCATCAGGTTGCCATCAAGATTGCAAGCCTTCCCAGCTGAGGCCCTAAACATGGTAAAGCAGAAACCGGCTGTGCCTGCTCTGCCCTGTCCAAATTCCTGACCCAGTGATTCCCTGAGCAGAATAAAGTGGGTGCTTTAAGCTGCTAGATTTGGGGGCGATTCATTACAGAGCAGTGATAACCTTAACACTCAAGTTTGGGCATTTCAAATGGGAGGCAATGGTCAGCAGTGTCCAAGAACATAAAGATGGTTAGAAAGGTGAGGAGGAACCCGTTCTCAGCGACCTGGGATCCAGACCTCAGCCACACACAACGCAAGCGTGTTGTCCCTTAAACAACACACTTTTCGTGACCCATCTTGGTACCTGTGAGACCAACATCTGCATGCAGCTCATTGGCGAACACCAAGCTGCCAACGAGCCACTAGCCCAGACTGGCCCAGGGGTGCGTCAGGCCCTGGCAGTCTGTGGTTAGTTGTGAGCCTCCATTTGGGGAGAAAACCTTACTCTGCTGGCAACCGGCACTGAAGATGTACCCATGAACATGACAACTGCCCCGCGGCACGCTGCTATTTGCTTACTGTGGTCAACTTGGCCCTTAGGAAAGTCAATGTCTAGGAAAGTCAGGGTTTTTGTTTTTTTTTTCTGGAGAGAAATCAGCCTTTTTCCCCAGGCAGTCACACCCATACATCTAATGCAATTATCACTATAAGTATCAGTAGTGCCAAGCCACCTTAAGACAGGCTAACAAGCACTCTGTCTTATTATTTTTTAAAAAGAATTGGTAAGTTTGTTTGTTTGGTTTTTAAGATTTTATTTCTTTGTCTTTAGAGGGGAAAGGAAGGAGAGAGGGAGAGAAGTATCAATGTATGGTTGCCTCTCCTGTGTCCCCTGCTGGGAACTGGCTTGCAACCCAGGCATGTGCCCTGACTGGGAATAGAACCGCGGTTGTTTGGTTTGAAGGCCCGCACTCAATCCACTGAGCTACACCAGCCAGGGCCAAGCAATCTGTTTTAAAAGCCCTTTCCTGCCCTTGGCCAAAGGTACCCCTCTCTTCCTGTGTGAAATCTGGATTCTAATACTCAGGATACATCTGAACCGATGATCACCTTGCACAGCTGTTCTGCAAGCGGCCTCTGCGGCTCAGGGTGGCTCACTTCCTGTCCAGCCATCCAGTCTCTGGGTCTCCAGACTTACTGGGAAGTGTGGCATTCCTGTCCCTGGCCACAAATCCTGGCCCTCTAAAGGGCTGCTTGGTCTTCTACTCTGTTCCTGTTACTCACAGGGCCTGGCTCCCCTAAACCTTCTCTGTGTGCCAAAGATGATCCAGTTCAAAGGAATGTGTTAAAACACAGGGAGGGAGCCACCTGGGGCCACGCAGAGCACTCAGTGTGCGCGGAGACCTGGAGATGAAACAAGATCCAGGGGTACAATTAGCCCACACTTGATCTTATCAGACCTTTTCTTTTGCAAAATCTCATCAAAGATTTGGCTTAGTTTTAGCCGTCCCTTAATCAACACAATTTCTGAGCAGCTACTTGGAATGAAACCCTATGGGAAGAGAAGTGAAAAGTATTAACAGGGACCATTGTCCCAGGGGTGGGGC